>JARVLU010000599.1:24384308-24397866 GCA_031762415.1 Simpsonichthys santanae | reverse complement strand
TGTCTCCTGTCTTTTTGTCCACGTCTCTGTCTCCAGACCATACAACATAGCTGGTCTCACCACTGTCTTGTAAACTTTTCCTTTCACCTTTTCTGACAGCCTTTTGTCTCAAATCACTCCTGAAACTTTTCTCCATCTACTCCATCCTGCCTGGACTCTCTTTTTCACCTCTTTACCACACTTCCCATTTTCCTGGACAGTGGACTCCCAAGTATTTGAAGTCCTTCACCTTTGTGACCACTGTAGCCTCACTGTTCCACCAGCCTCCTTCTCATTCATACACATGTACTCTGTCTTACTACTGCTGACTTTCATTCCTCTTCTTTCAAGTGCATACCTCCACCTCTCCATCTGTGTACTGTTCTCACCACAATCACAATGTCATCTGCAAACATCATAGTTCATGAGGATTCCTGCCTGACCTCATCTGTTAGTCGGTCCATCACCAGAGCAAACAAGAAGGGGCTCAGAACTGATCTTTGATGCACTCCCACCTCCACCTTGAAGCTATCCGTCACTCCTACAGCACATCTCACCACTGTCTTGCTGTCCTCATACATGTCCTGTGTCAGTCTAGCCTACTTCTCTGCGACTCCAGATTTCCTCATGCAATAGCAGGAAGTCCAACTCTGTCTCCATTTTTATTTATTTGTACAGCAGACAAATAAAATAGTAGCAACACAATGCAAGTGATGGATTAAAAGCTAAATATTTTAATGAGTTTTAATAGAAACAACCAAGTTTAAGCATAGTGGTACAACAGGCCATAACAATTGTAGTGCTGGCAAGAAAATGTAGCATCGAGTTGCTCAAGAAAAAGTCTGGCAGGTGTGTTCTGATTTCACCGTGAAGAGGGTTTTAAACTGGTAAAGCAGCTGCTGATCGCATGTTGCCCGGCTCACGACGCTGCTTGCTGTGCATTTTGTCCTATTAGTGCTGGGCTGTTTGACTGTCATCCTCGCCGTTTTTGTAAGGATTAACTGTGTGTGCATGTGCTAAGACAGGACTTCTCCCACTGAGTTTGGAGGATTGTTGAACAGAAAAAGCGGCATCAGGTTGCATGTTCAGGTTAAAAGCATGTTGCGTATTAAAAACATGTTGCTATTCGTATATTAGCTCACTGTTCTTCACGTCCTGTTGCTGTGCTTTATAAAGTAATTGATTTTTTAAAAATTATTTGTAAGCCCATGTTTTCCCCTTCTCCTTGTCTCGTTTGCTTCCTAATGCTCTCTTCCAGGTAAACCCGACCCAGAGCTCTCGTTTGTCAGACACACTGAGGAAGAGCCAGCTGTGGACGTCTGTCGTCTCAGTGACGCTGATCGAAGGTCGGGATCTGCCACAGTGCTCGCAGACGGGTCACTTCTACATTCGCTTTAGGCTGGGAGAGCAGCTGTATAAAAGCAAGGTGCCAAATAAAACACGTTTGGTTCATCCCATCCCCCCCTCCCTCCCTGAGCCCTTATTTTAATCCTACCTCCTAAAGTTCATTCTTTTATTTTGCTCTAAAGGTTTCATGTTGGCCGGCGGACACGTCTCCGTACGGCCGTAAACTTGCTCTTTTCCCGTACATAACTTCTGATCTGCTCATGATATTTTAATTAAACTTCATACACATATGCATCATCTCTAGACGGAGTGTCTTGTACACATTTGTCACCCCAGCTCCAAGGTCAAAGTCACAAAGCAAGGTCAAATGTAAAAAACAGATCTGTGTTTGTCCGGGGCATAACTTCTGATCTGCTCAAGATAATTTAACAATACAGTACTTAATTCACATTTGTACCACACTAGACAGCAGGTCACATAATTTTCATCACCCCAGCTTTAAGGTCAAGGTCACAAATCAAGGTCAAAGGTTGTACAAGGTCTTTGCTTGTCTGGGTCATTTCTATTGATCCCTGTATAATAGTTTGTCGACAGGTAAATAATGTGGCGTTTGCAGTATTCTTGTCAACAAAAGCTTCAAGTCATTTTATAAAAATCTGGCTTCAGTTAGTGTTTTTTAATGAACGTAAACGTGGATTTGATGTAAACCAGTTGTGCTGGGTTTTTTTTTTTTTCTTCATTACTTTTTCCGCTGAAAGCGTGAACATTGGTGTGGGTTAAGGGCCTTGCACAAGGACCCAGAGTGGGACGAATGAGGGTGGAGGCAGGTGTGGGTGCTTCACCTACCCCACCCACATTTTTGATATTGTCAGTACCAGGGCTTGAACCGGCGATCTTCCGATCACAGGCCCACCTTCTCTAACCTCTGCGCCACCACTCCCCTGAATAAATAATATTTGATATTAATACACGACAATATTTGAGCCAAGCTGAAACGATGATGGAGACAGCTGTAGAGGAAAGATAAAACTGTGAGGTGGATGTTTACAATTTTATATCAGTTAAAACCTAGACTGAGCAGCTAGACCTGATGCAGCCATCTTACTTTAGTCAGACTTGTAGCAACAGTCTCTCAGTGAAGAAAGATGTTTTCTTGTCAGAAAGAAACAGTTTTGATTGAAACTTAATTGTCCAGAAGAAATGAAGCAAATCTCAGAACTCTCAAAACTAAATAATGTGGCATGACGCAATGAAGCTGCTCCCTCACGTGAAAGACAAACGTCTCTCCACTACATACAAACTTAGAGCACTAGTACATCTCTAAACTGTAAAACCTAATCTTATCTCATTCTAAGAAATATTCAGTCACTAGTCAGTCAGAAAATGATTCAAATCCTGACATGCTGCCGTCTATTAATCAGTCCCAGTTCCTTGCCTCGCCCCTAAGCTGCTATAAGCCAAAATATGGTTTCACAGCAATTAGACAAACTTATCAGATAATTGTTATTATTGGAGATGTTTATGAAACTGTCTGTCTTTTTTTATATTTTGTATTATATCTGAATCAGAATCAGTGCAAAGTGGCCAACCCTCAGTGGAGAGAGAGGTTCACCATGAATCTGTTCGTCAGTGTTTCTCAAATCCTGGAGGTGGAGCTGTGGTCCAAAGAAGGACGAAGGACAGAGGAGTGCTTGGGGATGTGAGTCTCTGCAGAAGTATTCTCCAATCAAATGTGTACAGTGTTATTATGAACATTATATTGACAAAATAAATACTAGTGAAGACTTTGGTCTGAATATGTGTACAAACAAATAGGCAGTTCTTTAAGTCTGTTTTAATATGAATCCAGCTGCCTTAAGCTGAGGAAAGGACTCAACTGTTGGAACAATCTGCAAACCCCAATACTGAAATCTTACAAAACAAAAGGCACGTTCATCGTTTTGACTTCCATTCTCTGCGGTGCAGTGAATGTGTCATGTTCTGGAGTTCATAAATACAATGATGGGCATCCTGAATATTGTTTTCAGAGCTGGAGGTGTTTTTGTACGTTCTTGCTTCAAAGCTGAATCCATATTTTCAAACCTGGAGGCCCAGACTGAGGAAGCAGGGTTGTATGTTTGAGTTGCTAAAGATGTCAAACCTTTGTAAATAAAAACACTGAAGCAAAAAAGGAGAAATAGTTGTTATTTTATGCTCTCTTTGATAAACCCGGCATGTTTTACTAAAAAAAAACAGTGGACTTGAAATGAACTTGTCTTGACAAACTACTAAATCATTTGAATTTGTACTTTCAAATAGATTTAAAGTAAATATAAATAATATGCTGAGCGTTTGTTTTTCTTTGTGTTCTTTTGTTGAGTTTGTTTTATATCATTTGAATTTGCAAATGTGTAGAAGTCTGAACCCATAAGGATGAAGCCTGTCAGAATCTTTGAATCATGAATAACTCGGTTCAGCTCGTTCTGTTTTGTTTTTTTAAACTTGTGGATATTCTGCTCGCACTGAATAATAATAATAACCTTGGCTTCATCCATTCCTCGTGCAGGTGTGAAGTGAACCTGTCTGAGATCCCTTTCAATACCAGGAATCTGTTCAAGTACCGGCTGGACCCGCTCAGAGGAAGCTTGGTCTTCCTGGTGACACTGACCATGTGCAGCGGTGTTTCCATCTCTGAACTTGGCGCCGCGCCGCTCGATGACCATCGCGAGCGCCAGAACCAGCTGGATAATTACGTCAGTATCTGCACTTGTTGTCTGGTTACATCACTTCACATTCAAACAAGCACTTTCATTTCCTGCACCTTGCTAATGTCAAACAGAACGTGTTTTTATTTATTTGTTTAGTTTTCCTTATCATGGACTCTAAACATTAATAGAAAATCTTCAACTCTTTTGGACTAGAAGAGATATTGTCTTTGGAGGTTGGTACAGTCTCAGGGCAAGATAACATCTCCTAAACAAACAGGAACTCAGGAGTAAATCATGAGCTTCAAGGAGACTTTCCTCATTACAAATCCTTCATCAGCTTCTCTTTGAGTGTGAGTTGAGGAACCTAAAGATGGCGGCACCTGCCTGTTCATGTGTTCACGGTTTGAAACAGTCATTGCTGATACAACAGTGTTGAGAAAATAAATGAACTTCATGGCATCTGGTTTTTAATGCTAAAAAAAGCCATCATGTTGGAAATTCGGAGTGAGAAAATGAAAATTTGAAGATCCAACTTAGAGTATAACTTCTAGCGATGAAACTTTAAAGAAAAAACCAGGCCCAGCATGCAGCCAGGCAGTACACAGTTACACAGGACCCTCTGTTCTTGCTATTATAAATAGCAGTATTGCTACAAGTGTGGTCCCTGCTGCTTTTAAACATGCAGTAGTAAATCCGTTAATTAAAAAAACAGGACTTGAGTCTTCAGCTTGCTCAAACTTCAGACCAATCTCAAAGCTTCCCTTTCGTTCTAAAATCCTGGAGAAATTTGTTTTGATTCAACCAAACAAATTTTTTAATGAGAATGGAAGTTTTGACATTTTTCGGTCTGATTTTAAATGATAACACAGCACCGAAACAGCCTTAGTAAGGGTTTGTAACAACTTTCTGTATCAAATTATTCTGATCAGTTTGTGACGCTTGGACTCCTGGACCTTACTTTTGATACTGGTGACCACAGTATCCTTTTATCACAGTTAGAACACTGGGTTGGATTACAGGTGCAGCATTAGATTGGTTCCGTCTCTGTCTGAGTGACAGGAGATTTTGTGTTAAGGTTGATAATAGTGTATCAGCTTCAGTGCCTCTTTCCTGCAGAGTCCCACAGGGCTTGATTTTCAGACCCCTTCTGTTTTCACTCTATCTGTTCCCTTTGGGGTCTATCCTGAGGAAACATGGTATTTCATTTCATTGTTATGCTGATGATTGTCAGATTTATCTGCGCTTAAAACCTAACAGTTCTTGCTCCATTCATCCTCTGTTAAAATGTCTCAATGACATCAAGGCATGGATGGCTTCAAATACTTTAAGTTCCAAAAGCAAATTTGAAGCTCAGAGTTGATTGGGCTTTTTCAGTCATGGGCCCTAAACTGTGGAACAATCTGCCCCCCAACATTTTGCAGACCACTTTACTTCCTGGTTTTGAATCTATGCTCAAAACTCATCTGTTTTCTCTTGCTTTCAACACTGTGATTTGATTTAGTATTTTGTTGTCCTCTGTTTTTATGTTTTTTTATTTTTTATTTTTTATTTTTTTAAGGCTTTTAATTAATTTTCGGTACTATCATTTTTTTTTTTTTTTTATTGCTTTCCATTAAATTACTCCCATTGATTTTTATTGTTTAGCACTTTGATAACAGCTGCTGTTTTAAATGTACTTTATAAATAAAGTTGACTTGACTCGAGTTACAGATGAAGGAGGGCTGTAAATACTGTTTTGGAGAAAGCACCTTATAACAATTTGCCCTAAACATTGTTATGAAAAGCTTTCAAATAAAGTACTGCAGTAGTTTTCACATGTTAGATTTGTGCAGCAGGCAGGGTAGACTTCATGTCAGGAAAATATTAATTCACATGCAGTTACTTGAATCTGATGAGACAGAAAGCGTTCATTTGGATTTCCTGACAGGTTCGTGCAGCGCAAGCACATTATGAAGAGGGGACAACTTTATAAACCTGCTGCCTCTTCATCAAACTCAGCTTCAATAAGTCTTTGCTCTTCAGACCAAAACTACTTCTGATTCAGTTTATCACCAAAACAAGAGTAATTGTATTTTCCATTTTCATTTTTAGAAAACCATCCAGATGCCTGTGTAAACTCATAAAAATGACCAGTTCTTGTGTGTTTTGGTAAAGTATGTGTTCTCTTTAGTGTCTCTCATAGCTCACCCTGGCTGCTTCTTGTCTCATTAGAGTCTTAAAAGGTCCCTGAAGAACATCAGTGATGTTGGTTTCCTTCAAGTCAAAATTTTTAAGGCTACAGATCTGATGGCTGCAGATTTAAACGGTATTCACAGATGATGCTTAAGTTTGAATCTTTTTTTTTATACAAATGGTCACTTGAGCTCTTTGTTTAAAGCATTGTGTTCTGCAGGTAAGAGTGATCCTTTCTGCTTGTTGGAGCTGGGCAACGACAGACTGCATACCCACACCATCTACAAGAGCCTGAACCCAGAGTGGGGCCAGGTTTTTACATTGTTAGTTTCTCTTTCCTTCTGCCATCAATACTCAGCATCATTATGTTAATGTTGTACTGTGGGCTGGTTTTGTCAGCGCCTGACTTCCTTGTTTCCTCTGCAGCCCTGTCAAAGACATTCATGACGTTCTGATGGTGACCATCTTTGATGACGATGGAGACAAGGCGCCAGACTTTCTGGGGAAAGTTGCCATCCCCCTGCTCTCGGTACACCTACTAACACCGACAATACACTCGTCTATTTACACTCTGTGGCTAAATTAAAGTGAAGAGGGTGGTAACACCTCAGCGGGCTGATGACTCTCTCAGATGTAATCCGGCGTGACTGATGGTCAGGTTCACGTCTGAGTTCAGCACCTGATGCCCTTTCTGTCCTGCAGATCCGCGGAGGACAACAGGCTGTCTACCCTCTGAAGAAGCAGGACCTGGGTAGGCTGTCCAAGGGGAGCATCACTCTGGAGCTGGAGGTTATTTTTAACCCTGTAAGTAAAGGTTCAGCTGCCAGGAGGACACGAGGAGGTCACGCTCCGTTCTGACACTTTGTGGCTTTCTTGCTTTTCACAGGTCAAAGCAAGTATCAGAACTTTCAACCCAAAAGAGAGAGCGTTCATGGAGGATAACCCCAAATTTTCCAAAAAGGTTCGACACAACTTCAAAAACGTTTTAAGATTTGAATGCACACACCATGTTCACATTTTGTGTAGTCGAGGACGCTGGACTTGAAACTGGACTGAAGCCAAAATAACAACTTGTCCAGTCCAGTTTACTTATTATAAACAAAGCAAAAGGGTAAAGAAAATGTTTTTTCATACCAATGATAGGAAAAACATAAGCTTTAAGAATTTTGTACTTAATGTTCAAAATAATCGAACTTCAAACAAAAACATGAATGGGAAGAAACTGGTTTTATCCATGTCGGTGTGTTTTACCCCAGCATAAAGTGGACGTTTGCCTGAATTAACTAAACTGAGCTTTAATTGAGCCCGACTGAGTGAATTCTTGCTCACTGTTCTGCTACATTAGTTTGATATACGGGGTGCCTGACTGTCTGTACTTCCCACAAGGACTCATTGTTGTCAGACAATAACTAACTCCTAAATTGGCTAACAGACTGAGATGGTAACATGCAGGTTTTCCGTCTGTTTAAATGCTGGAGGTCTTGGTTGACGAAAATCAGTTCAGACTGCTGACATTGTTTTTGCTTCCTGATCACAATGACTCGTGCCAAATGCAGCCTTTCTTGCTGTTTCTTCATGTTTCCTATTAGCCAACTATTTCACGACACCCACTCTTGTTTTAAGAATGGCATGCTGTAACCAAACTCTGTACACGTCCAGCAGTGTTTATTGTTTTATTTTTTTTTTTTTGGCACATCTGTATTTCAGGCACTAGCCAGGAACGTGACGCGTGTCAGAGCGGTGTACGGAGCCATCATGTCGACTCTGCAGTACATCAAAAGCTGCTTCCAGTGGGAGAGCATTCAGAGGAGCCTGCTAGCCTTCCTGGTGAAGTGCTTTAACTGCTTATCAACACACTATCTGCATTTCCCTCTTGTTTTTCTCCAGGGCTGCAGAAGAGGACTGCAGTCTGGCCAACCCCTACTTGAACTCTCCCAGAGAGAATCTTAATCAATGCAGCGCTGGGCTCAGCACAAACACAGGCTTGGTCTGGGTTCTTGGTTGGAGTGGATGATTCCAGTGTTGCATGGCTCCTGGATGTGGAGTTAAGCCTCAGCTGGAGAGAGTGGTGTCCCAGTGGAGATGAGATGGCCTATTTTTGTTCACCTTCCCTGACAACTCATTAACCCTCTGTCCAGTTTGTACTCGGTTTGATTTGGACCATTATTCAGACAGAATTTCAATTAAAAAGCTCGTCTGCGACGAGGCTGAATCTCATGTAACACAAGATTGGGACAGAAACATCAAAGTAGCCGTTCAGCCCTAGACTTTAAGTAGCAAAGTGAAGGTGGCACCAATCTTTTTGTCACTACGCCGACTGATCTGGCTCGATGAAAATAGCATAAAGCAGGTTTTTTTTATTAACTATTCAGGCAGTCAAGGTCATAGAAAGTTCTTTCCGCCTTTACAGATCTCATCCTGTAGATGGCGCTGAGGCTTTGCTGTCTGCTGCAGGATTTTGCTTCAAGGCTCATAAAGAGACACTTTTTTTTTCTGGCCCAGTTTACTGTGAAAAACTGTGGTTGCATTGGAGCTGTTATCTGATTTGAGCCATACATTTAGTTTTGTAATAACATAAACTGCTTCAACCAGGAAGAGATCAGAGGTCAGCATGAGCTTTAATCAGCAACATCTTTCTAGGGAAATGTTTAAGCCGTGTTCAAACGCGATATTCGTTTTTATAATTATTCTATATTTCTGAATAGTGCACTTTCCTCTCCTGCATGCCACAAACAGGATGAGCCGTTGATGCTTTACCTAAGCGCACTAAAGCAGAAATTGTACAAGCAAGAGCAGGCTTGCAGTGTACAGTACGCTCATCCGATGAGTGCAGCTCAGCGTTTGAAAGACAGTACCATCTGTACTCGTGTTTTCACACTATGCCCGCTGCCTTTTCAAGCCTCGGTGAGAACGAGGAAAAAATGGCTGCTTAATACCACCACACAGACATAATGAATCGAAGCTTCACTTTCTTTTGACAGGATACAGTGACGAACCACCTGCACCATCTGCCGGTTGTCACACAAAGAGTCGATACAGTGGGCTGTGAATCTGCCTTCATCGGTTTCACAAAAGTCTGTGAAATTCCTCAAATCTGGCAGTTTTAGTCATCTCCTGACTGCTAAACTAAATCAGATTACTGTATTCATAAATTATCTGCAGCTTACATTTTCACTTCTATAATTTAATAAGAATCAGAAGAAAGCTGCAGTTTTATTTCCATGGTGCGCCTCCTGACTTCTCCGGTTTTACTTTTTCCATAACCTAATCCACCCAAGTTTAGGTACAGGAGTTATATATTCACTAGAAATTCACACTGGCATAGAAACATTTTCCTAAATGTGGCTACCTGTGAAGCTCCACTGAAATGTCTCTTCTGAAACTGTCACCTTTCTCTAAGAAGCTGTGTGTAATTTACCACCGCATGCTCCTTTTTCTATGCCTGATCTCTGAATAAATGAAGCAAAAGAAAAATCTACTTAAAATAAGAAAATTTGGTGCAAAACAAGTAACGATTAATGCACATATCAGCATAAATGTTGACACTTCATCTAAAACTGGATATTCTGCCCGCCTTTAATTCTCTGCAAAGCATCCAATACAAACTATTGAGATGGATGGAGCTATAGGAGTTTCAGGAAAAACTAAAATTTAAAACAAACTCAAAAAAATTACATGTCCTGCAAAAATGCAGAATGCTTATTGCAGAAGAATTTGTTGAAAAACAGCTGAAACTAGCTACCGTAATTAAACATGATGAAATGTAGCTGAAATGGAAGAATAAACCTAAATTAGCAGAAGAAAGCAGCAAAACACATATTTTCTGAATTAGGTTTAAATATGCAGAAATTAGCAAGTAAAAAATTAGGAAATTAGCTAAAGACATTGAAATTAGCTAAATATTACTGAAAACTAGCTGACAAGGCAAAGAAGCTTAAACTACCAGAAGAAAGTGGAAAGAGCTGAAATGAGATAAATGTGGAATTTGCTGAAAAAAAGCTAAAATTAGAATAAAAACTGGTAAATATTAGCTGAAACTTGCAGAAATAAGCTGAAAGGAGCATAAAAAGCTGATATTAGCAACAAAAAAAAAGTTAGAAGAAGCACAACAATGTTGTAGTTAGCAGAAAGAGTCTGAAAGCAGCACAAAACAACTGACTAAACTGAAAAAAGTTTAAATTTGCCGAAGAAAGCTGAAAGGAGCTGAAGCAGAACAAAATATGAAAGGAGCAGTAAAATGTTGTAAACAGATCCAAAGATATGAAGGATGTAAAATGAGCTCAATTCATTTTCTATGAGAAAAAAAAATGGCAGAAAAGGCTAAATACAGTATTTCAAAAAGCTAAAGATGCACCAATGACAAAATTCATAGCACCCTTCTGCTGAACGAGTTGAACGTTTTTATAAATGATTTGTTGAAATAGCACAAAAATTGCAGAACGAGAAAGATGCTGAAAAACGTACAGAAGAAAAACAGATCCCAATAGTGTGAATACTTCATAAACATTCATACTATGATGTATATAAATTGATTTAAGACCATCCTGGATGAGAGATTTAGCTGATGGAAGCAGTTAAATGGTTGGGATGTCTCAACCATTGGACAGGAGAACCAAGTTGAAAATGGAAGGAAAGGTAAAATATATACTGTACTGTATATGTATATATAATTCAATGAAAACCTTGAAAAGTGATTAAATCTTGAGTGAAATTAAGTAAACAATAACCAAAACAAATATTTGAATATGTATAAAATATAAAATTCTTGATTGTTTACATTTTTTAAACATTTCAACTATTTTTGCATCATTTTATCCCTTCTTAGTTTCATCTTTATATCCTCACGTCCATGGTGTTTTTTTTTTTTTTTTTTTGTTCACTCTGGTCTCCTCGTAGAGTTTGAAAGAGCAAATTTTTAATTCTAAAAGATAAAAGAGTTGGAGACATTTTAAATGTGTTAGGCTTTGTTTGTTCCTCTCTTTGGATAAAATCATTAAGGGAGTAAAATTAATGAAAATGTCTTTAACCTGTTGAAAGCGTGTTTCGAGCCTGTTACACATGTGTTTACTGGTTCTGCTCAGCTGGAGCATTAAAGACACGTTATATTTGTTGACCCTTTTAGATTCAGATTGATCAATGTTCCTTTTTAGAGTCAAAAGCATAAATCTGTGAAGTCCAGCCCCTCTTGGTGTTGAACTCTGATTTCTGAGACCTTTCCTCCAGTGTTCCTGTGGTTGATCGTGATGCTTTCTGCTAATCTCTCCTCCAGTGGCTCCTTCATTTCTGCATTGCCTTTGTTCCTCTTTTGGTTCTCTGGGATCTGGATCTTAAATCAAATCCCTGCTTTGCTGCTGAAGCTTGTGTAATGCCTCTCAGGTTGAAGTGGGCTACAATTATCACAACCTTTTCAGACTGAGTATACATTTCCACTAAAGCGTGACTCCGTGTTTCCCAGCGGCCCTCCATCGCAGGCGTTACAGAGTCCTCACTAATAAACCAGAACCCTGCCAGCAAGAAGCTGGTTCCAGGCTCTGATTTGGCTTGTGATAACATGGACAAGAGAGCGCTCGGCTGTTTGCACATTAAAGTTGACGGTGGAGGCGGCTGTGGGCGGGGGCGGTCTGATCTGATATCTTTTATGTCGGCTGGTGCCGCAGAGGAGAGTGATGCCTTTTCCAGATGTTCACCTCTGTTTTTACTAGCTTATTAAACAAAAAATCTGTAAACCTCTACCGAAACATTTTGGCTTACTTCCACATTGGCTCAAGCTGTTTCCCTCTGAAAATATTAGTTTGTAGTTTGCCTCAGGTGGGGATTTGAAATATTACGGATCATATTCAGTTTTACCATATTCAAGTGGAATCTGCATTTTGTGACATTTCAATTTAACCTTTATACAGGTTAGTCTCTTAACAAGAGAGGCCTGTTTTAAACTAATACAGATGAGGTACAGACAACAAGCATTCATATAAAAGCATATAAAATGAAAAGTAAATAAAAGAAGTGATAAACAAAAAAAAAAATCATGCTACATTCGGTGTAATATACCACAAACGGGAACATGTCTGTGTTGATTTTTGCATTGAACTGAGCAGTTGTGTACAATCCCTTAGAGAGGTCATGGTCGAGAGCTTCAGATCTTTTTGCAAGGTGTTCCAGAAAACAGGAGCAGAGTAAGAGAAGGCCCTTTTGCCAAGTTCAATCCGCACTGAGGGAGCACTGCAGGTAATCATGTCTTGCTGCCTTCATATATGAAGGCAGCAGACCAAGGAGGGATTTAAAGATGAAAATGTACCAGCGTGAGAGTCTGCATAAAGTTAATGATGTCCAGTTAACCAATGAATACAGGGTGCAGTGATGGGTACAGTAGTTACAGCCAGTTAAGAATCTTAGTGCACCTTGATAGACAGAATCCAGCATTTGCAGGTGCGTTCATGTAAATAATGTCACCGTAGTCAATGGAGGGAAGGAAAATTGCAGTTACAAGGTGTTTCCTAGCATTCAGAGTTAGACAGGATCTATTTCTGAAAATAAACCCAATTTTACTTTCATTTTTTTTAACCGTTTTTGATATGAGGCTTAAAAGAGAGATGTACATCGACCAAGATTCCTAAGTATTTTTAAGAATCGACAAACTCAATAGGAACACCATTCATAGATAAGACAAGGAAGGACTGCTGGTACAGACTTCCTGTTTGAAAACAACATCCCTGTGGTTTTATCATCATAATCACCAGTTTGAGATTAAACATATCTGACTGGATGATGCCTAGTGCAGACTATAAAAGCTGGAAAACCTTAGCAACTGTTTTAGCTAAACAATAAACAACTGTGTCATCAGCATTGAAATGTAAGGATGCATCAGGAGTGATCTGACCTACATATGTAGATTGTAAAGAGGGTGGGACCTAAGACTGAGCCGTGTGGTACACCACTGTTAACAGTTTGATAACTGGAACTACTATTATGTTTAACACATTGCCTCTGGTCTGAGAGATAATTAGAAAACCAACCGATAGTGTGATCTGAGAAATCAGTTTCTGACAGCTTATGACACAAGATGTCATGGTCCACAGTGTCAAAAGCTTTAGACAGGTCTAAATAAGGTATTTTGGGTGGTAAATGGACACACAGCCTCTTCATGGCAATCAAAGTGTTGACGTTAACGCATGCAAGATGCGAAAAAGCTCTTGGACCTGTGCAGCTCGTGTCAGGTCCATATGTAGGAGTGTAGGCATGTTTAGTAATGTCAGGGTTCTCCTTATCAGCATGACCAGCGCAGATATCAGCTATGAGTGGGGGAGTGGTGGCGCAGTGGTTAGACGGTGGGCCTGTGATCGGAAGATCGCCGGTTCAAGCCCCGGTCCCGACAA
>JARVLU010000599.1:24373149-24384208 GCA_031762415.1 Simpsonichthys santanae | reverse complement strand
TGGAAAAAGGTGAAACACCCACACCTGCCTCCACTCTCATTCGCCCCACTCTGGGCCCCTGAGCAAGGCCCTTAACCTCCACCATCTGCTCTCTAACATGTCTCTCTTGAAAATGAGTTCTTGTGGCTCACTGAGACTAACCTGGATAAATAAAGGATGAATGAAAAAAATGAAAAAATTAGCTGGCAGGGCTTCGAGAAGGGACCTCCCCACCCGCTCTCCTTGTGACTAATACTAACGTGTGACTTCTGCCTGCAGGTTTTTGTCATGACCGTGTGGCACTGGGAGTTTTACATGCTGCCGTCCTTCCTGGTTCTGCTCATCACGTGGAACTACTTCCAGATCCGATCTGGACGGGTCAGTCAGGTCGTGGTGAGTCCAGAGCAGCTTCTCCGTCCTCCGCCTGCCACCTCCTAAACACTTCTCTGCACTTAGTTATTGCAAAAACATATACAGTATTTATTTATTTATTTATTTATTTATTTATTTATTTATTTTTTTAAGCCACCTCAGACATGTTTTGTGCTCGTAATTAGAAGCTGGTGTTACCATAGCAACCAGCTGCCCACAGTTTTATAATGTATAATAATAATAAAATCACACGCAGCACAAAGGCATAGAAAACTCCCTGAATAAGGTGATATAACAGATCATTGTAGTCTAAGCTAATTTGCTGTCCATTTTCTTTATTAGCGCAGCTATTTTCAAATTCTGAGTTCTTTTCTTGCCTCACCGTCGCTGTAATTGGTCTGATGCTCAGCTCCTGTTTTGATTTGTCAAAGTAGGAAAAAAGTGTTTAGCGCTCGGTCCAGAAAAGGCCATTATGCACGTTTTTTTTTTATTTTTTATCACCTCTTTGACCGCTCTGAGTTTCATTCATGAGATCATTTTCTGTGTCTGACATGGAAAATCAGCCCTCACATGTAGTTTAACAGATTAAGCCATTCAAACAGTACGGTCCGTTCTGTTCAGAAATCTGTCAAAACCTCTCAAAACAACCGTTGTTGTGTCTTGACGAGCTTTATTCACAATAAAATAATTATAAAAATTATATCTTGTCAGAACATGGGGATTAAAATTGCTTTAAATAACGTTCAAATATTTATTTATTTATTTATTTATTTATTTATTTATTTATTTATAACATTTATTCATTTTTAAAATACAATACAAAACAATTCCATAAACGATAAGAATACAAAATATAAAAAATGATAGGCAGCAGAAAGAAGAAAAAAAAAACTTATTATATCTGCCATTTTTTCAAACAATTAGTTCAAACAATAATAATCTTCAAGTAACAGAACAAAATGAATAACTCTTTTTAATTTTTGTAACTAATACAAAACACATTACGCTACTTCATATACATATTTTTTTAACAAATCAGTTTTGATCATTTTCTTAAATGTACACATTGACTTGGCATTTTTAACTTCACTCTCCAAACCATTCCATAATCCAATTCCCTGGTTTGAGGTGGACTGTCCCTTCAAACTAGTTCTATATATGTACTGTATGTTTCAGTGATTAATAAAAATCAAATTTGGATTAAACGTTTAATCTTGTATAAACGTTATTACCAGGTAACATTCTCCTCCAATTTTGCAGCAATCTTGAACTATGAACTTTATGATAATCAAACAGAACACTGCAATATAATAATCCATTTATTTTTCTGTTATCCTCTTTTGGGTTTTTTGGGAGCTGATGTCAATATCAGTCACTGTACAAGAGGAGGACACCATGGACAAGTCCCAAGTCCAACATGGAGACAAACCAGCCTTTTCATAAACTCACATTATTTATTTTTCAGATTAAAAGCTTCCCAGGGCCCTAAATGTTGTAGCTGTGTGAACGTTTCACCAGCTCATGATGAAGATTTATGCTTTTGTGTTCATTCTTTCCTTTTAAATGTTGCACTTTAACAGGAAATGATTTCATGTGCTGCTTTAGTCACTTTATATTTATTTGAGAGCTAAAAGCTGTTGCTTCTTGGTTCGTTTGATTAATTTAAAGATATTTTTCAAGGCTTCCCAACTCATAAATCTCTTGTAAAGAAATAATGGAAAGGTGCTTAAATTTAAACAGACCTTTGAGACTTTGTTTTAAACACGTATTTTTTTTAATTTATTTATTTATTTATTTTTTTTTTATTATGAGTTATTAAACGATGAGTTTGAGCTCTTTCTTGTGATGTGTAAAGCTGATATTTCTGGCGGTGGGTTGTCCTGCAGGGCTGGTCTCACTCCTGTTTCACCTCCATATAGCCTTTTTGTTTTCTCTTTTCAGCACAGCATGGATTTGGAAGATGAGGATGAGGATGATGATAAGGTACGTACCTCGGAGGGCGTTTTGTGTTTAGTCGCCTCCCCCAGCTGACTTGTGAAGAACAGACGAGGTTTATCTTGAGTTTCCTCTGTTGACAGAGGTATCTCTCTGTGATCTATTGCTGTGTGTTGCTAAGCTCTTTACTCAGCACTAAATCTTCTGATGCGGTTTGATTCCTCACCAACCAACCAAGTTGTTGTTTTTTTTTTTTTTTTTTCTCCCAACTTGTGCTCACCAAAAGACATTTAGGCCTAATGAAGACCTCTCCAACCTGTTTCCACTTGTCACAACATATTCATATGTAAATAGAGGGGTGTGGAAAAGGTCCGGCTGCATTTGGGAAAGTCCCCGAGCTTAACAAACTACATAATACCATCAATACAGAACTAATGACAGCACTTAGACATGCTTCTCCAGAGCTCTGTTTGAAGGTTTGTGCTGAAATGCTTTTAAGCAGTGGAATATGTCTTCAGAGTGACAGCGTGGACGTTCTGAAAGGCTGTGCAGGTCCAGTTCACAGACGTTCTCATGGCAGCTGCAGTGGGAACGTGACCCTAAAATGATTGAAGGGTTTCACTGTGAAACTTTGCTTTACATGTTTTTTTTATCCTTCTTGAGTTTCTGCATCTGGAAAATCTTTTCCAGATCTCCTCTGCTGCTCCCTGTTAGTCTGTGTGTTTGATGTGGACGTGTTTCTGTCTCCTGACCGGTCTCCTCTGTTTACATTAAAGCCATTATTCCCTGTGAGGGGGGCCTCTTCACAATATCTCTTTCATAATGCAGCGTCCAGCCCTGCTCTGAGGAGCTCTCACCTCTAAACCTGCGACCACAGATCAAACCTGGGTTCTTGGGAACATTTACTAACATTAATGTAGCTTTTAGGAAGGAGAATCATACAAACTTCTTTTAAATTAATGTTAATAAAATAATCATATCTAGAGAAATTCCATTTACTGTGAAAATGCAGTGTGGATGCTTATTACTGAAGAACTTGCTGGAGAATCAGCTGAAATTAGCCAAAAATATACTGAAATGTAGCTGAAATGGAAGAACAAGCCTAAGTTAGCAGAAGAAATAAATAAGACATATTTGATTAATTAGGTTTAAATGAGCAGAAATTGGCACAAAATTTAGGAAATTTGCTCCAAATGTTGAAAATAACAACAACAAAAAGTAGCTGAAAAGGCAGAAAGAAGCTTAAATTGCCAGAAGGAAGTGGAATGAGCTGAAATAAGCTTTAAAAATGTGGCATTAGCTAAAAAGGCTAAATTTAGCACCAAAGCCGCTAAATAGTAGCTGAAAAAGCAGAAAAGGCTTAAACTAGTAGAAATAAGCTGAAAGGAGAATGACGAGCTGAATTAAGCAGTAAGAAGTTTAATTTACTTGAAAGCAGCTGAAATTAGCTAAAAATGCTAAACACTAGCTGAAAGGGTAGGAAAAAGCTTAAATTAGCAGACGAAAGAAAACATGCTTGTCCAATTAGGCTGAAAGAAGCATAAATGAGCACAAGAAAGCAGAAACTACATGAATAAAGCTGAAATTAGGTAGGAAAAAACAGCTGAAAAGCATAAAGGAGCTTAAATTAACAGAAGGAAGAAGAGAGAGCACACTTTTGCTGACTTAGTCTGAAAAAAAGTTGAAATGGGTGTACAAAATGTGGAATTAGCTGAAAAAGCTAAAATTAGTATAAAAACAGCTTAATAGTAGCTGAAGAGGCTCAGTGGAATTAATCTGTCTAAATAAAGGTTGAATGAAAAATGGTTAAAAAATGCTGAAATTCATAAATAAGCTAAAAGGAACATAACAAGCTGAAATTAACAGAAAGAAGTTAAAGAGCAAAAAATGGTTGTAGTTAGCAGAAAGAATCTGAAAGGAGCACAAAACAGCTGAAGAAAATGTCAGCTGAAATTAGCTGAAGAAAAGTTTAAATTTGCAGGAAGCTGAAAGAAGCTGAAGCAAAACAAAAAGTGAAAGGAGCAGTAAAAGGTTGTAAACAAATCTAAAGATTTGAAGGATGTAAAATGAGCTCGATTCATTTTCTATGAGGAGAAAAATGGCAGAAAAGTCTAAATATTTCAAAAAGCTAAAGTTGCACCAACAGCCATAGCACCCTTCTGCTGAACAAGCTGAATGTTTTGATATATGAATTGTTAAAATAGCCCAAAAACTGGAATGAGAAAGATGCTGAGAAACGTACAGAAGAAAAATGGATCATAAGTGAATCGTTTAGATGTGTTCACACTGTAAATAGTTTTTTTTAATGATTACACGTAGCAGCCACAGCATCGTTTAGCAGTCCAGTCATGATGATAGTGTTTATTGTTTTTGTTTTATGTTTTTTCTGCCTCAGGAGACGGAGAGGAAAGGACTCATCAACAAAATTCACATGGTCCAGGACATAATCATCACCGTTCAAAACCTGCTGGATGACATCGCCTGCTTTGGTGAGAGGATCAAAAAGTAAGAAGCCCACTGTGTTGTGGTCCTTTTAATATTTTGGATTATTAAAAAAAAAACATTCACTGTATAAATTAAGTTTTTATTTTTTCACATTTATGTCTTGAAAGTGACGTATACTGTTTGATATGCCGGCTGTAGTTGAACAGCACATGATGGTCTTGTTTTATTTGCCAGCACGTTTAACTGGTCGGTGCCGTTCCTGTCTGCTTTGGCTCTGCTGATCTTTGTCGTCGCTGCAGTTCTCACGTACTTCATCCCTGTCCGCTACGTAGTCCTCATATGGGGTGAGTTTTAATTCAGATCTGCTGTTTGTGTCTTTTTCAATGTTTCATTTAGACAAGCAGCTTAAGAAGCACAATAATAAAAAAAAAACTAAACCCTCTTTAATATTTGTTAATTCAAACCAGCTCAAGAGTACCTTCTTTCAGCAGGTTTCCTGCTTGTCTCTTTCTTTTAAAATGTCCTCATGTTAAAAGTCTAAAATATTTTGGTGTCGTTTGATTGTTGAAATGTTGCAAACGTGCCAGCGCAAAGCTAGAAGTCAAACCAGTAGGTGTACATGTGTGTAGTGGTGCTGAGAACGGTGTTTCCTGGACGGCGTGAGTCTCCTGAAGCCACGTGTTTGTGTGGAAACAAAAGAGCAAACACGTCTTAATGATACGTTGGTGTGAATTTCTGTTTTAGGTATCAATAAATTCACCAAGAAGTTGCGGAACCCGTACAGCATCGACAACAATGAAGTGCTTGATTTCCTCTCCAGGGTGCCGTCAGATGTGCAGAAGGTAAGCTCTGCAGGATCAGCCGGTCAGGAAGCCCAAAATCCCAGAGCCTGCCGGCGCTGCCTCCCACCACAACAACTCCCAGGCTTTCTTCACTCTCCTCTGTATAATTAGCTCTGTCTGTATAATTATGCAGCACCCCCCCATGTAATCTTAGCTGTGTTTTGGTCATGATACATCCCCGGTGGAGGTCTGCCACTGCTGGTGTCTCCGTCACAAACACACACCTCATCTACAAGAGCGATGAGTTCTCCAAAGTCCTGCGTTCACGGCTCAAAACACTCTGCTCTTTATTTACTGTCTGGTGTTTGCCTCTAACTTCATCCTGTCTGCTTTCTGTCACATTGCTCTCTTTTATCCATCGTCACTCGTCCTCCTCACCCTGACGTCCCTCTGAGTTATTAGACCCCATTTGTCTCCGTCCTCGAAGCCCCCGGGTCACACGGTTCAGTGAAACAGACACTCTGATGCTCCAGTCTCTGCGTGTTTGACAGTGATGGACATCTCGCACGTTAGAAGACATGTTCTCCTCTTTTAGAGCCCTGACAGTAAGAAATGTACACGTGCAGTTTTGTGCATTCAACGCAAAAAATATCTGGATATAAAACTCCTGGGGTCTAAGAATAAAAAGAGTTCAAATTAGAATTATAAAGAGTTCAAATTAGAATTATAAAGACTTTTCCTGCTTCTGTAAATTTCCCCTCAGGTTCAGACTGAACTTGAACGGATGCTTTCACCTCCTGCGTTCACCAGATCCAAAAGCTTTGAATCTGTTCTCTAATGCACTGGTTCTCAAACTGGGGTCCCCGGGCCCCTGGGTGTCCACAAATTTTTTTTTTTTTTTTTTTACAAGCACGTAGATGTTTAACAATCTGTTAAAACACATCAAAATGCAGGAAATTACATCTACTTTATTCAAATGTTTCTGGGGGAGGACCCCCCAGACCCCCCGCACAAATACACACACCTGCTATTTGCGTTCCAGCATGGATCCGTTTACAAATGAAGTCCTGTTACTTGGTCTGACTACTGCTGTTCTGATTCTGTTCACTTTTGTGTCATAACTTGAAGAAGTGGCCATAAAGTAGTCCCTCATTTATCACGGGGGTTTCTGTTCTCAGCTCCCCCATGATAAGTGAAAAACTGCCAAGTATTACAAGTATTAAAAATAGTAAGTAGTAGTTTATTTTAGGATTATATATAGGCATTTTAAATCATTCCCACACTCTTGCAATATTCTAAACAATGTTTTTAAATTCTCTAAAAGAGCACACACAGAATGTCATGATCTCTGCGCCGTTGGCCACGCCCACTTCAACACGCTGCAGGAGGGAGCTTCTCCCTGCACCTGTGGGCTGCACACAGGTGCAGCAGGTGCTAAATGATTCAAAATAATTTATGTTAAATAAAAATTCCAGGCCATTTGTGTGGCTCATCCATCAATCAGCCATTTGTGTGTCATGTTCGATCTTATTTTGAAAAACCACAAAAGAGCGAGTGTGTGAAAGTCGAATTGTGAAGTAGCAAGGAACTACTGTACATGTATGTTCATTATATGATTAAGTAAACTTTTAAAGTGGCTTTTGATGCTGTTAATGTTCTCAAAACTGTAATTTTTGAAAGTTGAAATTAAAAATGTTGTTCATCAGGTGTGTCTTGAATGAAAAAATACCCGATGTTTAAAAGTATAAAAATTGTATTAACAGTATTGAACAGGTCTCAAGTATTTGTTACACAAATATTTCCATTGCATTCAAGAAACAAACTAAAGAAAAATATTTAATAAACATGATGTTATGAGGGGGTCCCTGAACCCAAAAGGTTTGAGAACCCCTGCTCTAATGTTTTTGTACTTGACTAATAATTATTTTGTTGTTTTCCTGCAGGTTCAGTACAGCGAGCTAAAAAGCAGCAAGAAGAAAAGGGTCTCGTAGAAAACAGGAAGATGCTTCACGCGCTGGACCTCTGCGATGTGAGGGAGTTCTCTGTGGAAGGAGGTGAAACTGTCTGAGCTCTGCAGAAACTGTTTTCTGTCGGTTTCAGGCCGTCCAGTCGGCTCAAACCTCTGTTTGCTGTCAGTGGTGCACGCTACGTATCAGCCGGCACCCCTCAACCAACTGAGGAGCCTGGAAACATTATTTTATGATCCATTTGTACAATGCTGGAGCAGCTTTTACTGCTTTTTGCAAAAAACCTTTTGATGTAATAATTTATGTACAGTTTAGATAATCAGAAGCTGCTGTTTTATTTTCTTGGCACATAATGTTAATGGTTTATACTTCATTTAAAAAAAAAACAGCGATGGTCTGGGATGAATGTACATTTTTATTTGTTATTTAAAAAGTCGTCATAAGGTCTTTGAAAGGAAAGGGTCTTTAGATTTAGATACTGGAATTTTCTAATATTTTATATTTAAATGCATGTGAAATTTTGATAAGTGCATCACATTTCTGAACTTCTTACATTTAAAACTAAATATATTTTAAGTGCACACAGTACTCTCAGATTTATATTTGATCATGCCAATACAAATGTTCTACTTGGGTTCCTGTGTTTAGTTTTATCTTGCAGACAGGCTGCCCTGCACCCTTTTATTTCTGATTTACTGTTAACACTTTATTTATTATCAGTTCTGCACAAAGACTTTGTCCTTCTTTTCTGACAGCAATAAATCCACACACTGCTGTGCCTTTGTCTTTGCTGCCTCTCTGAAGCCTCCTGTGTGCAGCCTCCATCCTGTCCTAGCTATGGTGCTGCAGAATTGTGGGCGTCTTACAGCCCGGTTTCAGATACACCCCCACCCCACTCATTAGGCTTTCATGAAGCAAAGCAAGGCTGTGCAAGACCTCACCGGCACCCGGGCTCCCCGTTGCGTTCATGGCCCTTGGGCATCGCCACAAGCAGGAGGACCTCGCCGACCTCCTCTCAGCTCCTGTGACGATCCGCCTGCAGCCTGCATCGTATCAAACGCAGCAGACACTGACAAAGCGCCGCTTCTGAGCTGCTCGGAGCTCCAGAGGAAGATCTCAAAACTAGCCACAAGGAACAGCACGCGCATCAATTTAGACGCTGGAGAATTGAAATGATCCAGAAGTTGCTGTTCCTTGTAATAAACTAGGGTTTGGGGGCTCTTTTAAGTCCGAGCACATAGAATTTTAATCAACAGAATGAAGTAAACTGGTGGAGAAAAAAAACTGTGAATTGCTTCAATTTTATTGTCGTGTTTGTTCATTTAATATACGTGTAACATCTTGTATATTTCTGTACAAACCAGGCAAAAACTAATGATTTGTCCAACTGTCTGGAGGACACGGAGTGTGAAGAATGTGTCAGAGAATGACCTGAGTGTCTCTCCATCTAGCTATAATGTTGACTTAGGTTTTCAATATTAATAACCTGCTGTCACGGACACTAGAAGGACATCTCAATCTGCCACTTATAGGCTCCACATGAATATGTATAGGCAGCGAGACGCTTCAGAATTACCAAGTGAAATTATGGTTCACACGTGAGGACTAATGTGATGTGGCACACGCATTACGATGAGCCACAAATAGACAGCAGCTGATTGGTCTCAGAAGACTTGTTAGGAGACGTTAAGGTGGGACAGAAGACGATTCAGCTGGGTCTGTGTGCAGAAGGACGAAGCTGCGATCATCCGTTACCAGAGTCTTTATTATCTCGTTAATAACTGCATGTGTTTGTATTCAGCTTCGGTGTGGCGCCATTTTAAGGCTGTACTCCCAAAGTTTAAAAGGAATTAATCTGACTGGTTGAGAAAAGTTGTGGACATATAGATTTAAAAATAATCATAACTAGGGAAATTGCATTTCCGGCCAAAATGCAGTGTGAATGCTCATTGCTGAAGAACTTGCTGAAAAACTGCTGAAATTAAATAAAAACATGCTGAAATGTAGTTGGAATGGAAGCACAAGCCTAAGTTAGCAGAAGAAAGCAGAAAGAACACGTGTGCTGAATTAGGTTTAAATAAGCAGAAATGAGCCCAAAATTAGGAAACTGAAATGAGCTGGACCGCTGAAAAGTAGCCGAAATGGCAGAAAGAAGCTTAAAAATACCAGCAGGAAGTGGAGCTGAAATGAGCAGAGTAATTAGCTTAAAAAAAAGTACAGTTAGCTTAAAAACAGCCAAATAGCTGAAATAGTAGAAAAACCTGAAACTAGCAGAAAAAAACTGAAAGGAGCATAATAAGCACAAATTAGCAGAAACAAGTTATTTAGGCTAAAACTAGCAGAAAATACTTGGAAAAACTTGTTTATCTGAAAACAGCTGAAATTAGCTAAAAATGCTAAAACTTGAACTGAAAATGTAGAACAAGCTGAACTTAGCAGCAAGAAGTTAGAAGATGCACAAAATGTCATGGTTAGCAGAAAGAATCTAAGAGGAGCTCAAAACGGCTGAAAGTAGCTGAAAATTTTTTAAATTTGCACAAATTTAAAGAAGCTGAACCAGAACAAAACGTGAAAGGAGCAGTAAACGGTTGTAAACAGATCTAAAGATTTGAAGGATGTAAAATGAGCTCAGTTCATTTTCTATGAGACAAAAATGGAAATGGCAAAATATTTCAAAAAGCTAAATTTGCACCAATACCAAAAGTCATAGCAGGATTGTCCTGAAAGAGATGAATGTTTTGATATATGATTTGTTGAAATAGCACAAAAACAGTGGAATGACAAAGATGACGAAAAACGTACAAAAGAAAAATGGATCACAATAGTGTGAATGCTTCATAAACATTCACACTGTTAATGGCGTAACACTTATTGAAGGAATGCACCTGCTGCTGTTAATTGCCAAATTTGAAACTAAATCTTATGTTGACAAGTGAAGGAGTTGTTGGGAGTTCTAAGTATAGTCTTCAGAGTATTTGTTGGAAAGACTTTCAGCAACTACCACACCAAAATTTAGCTCACTTTCTGAAAAAAGGTATTCATTATATTAAAAAAATGGTCGCTCATCTGTGGCAACCATCTTGAACTGGGATATCACCAAAATATCCTGATGCATGCTCAATAATCCAGGTAGAAAAATTTAAACTGGGCATTCAAAAAAAAAAAAAAAAATAGAAGAAATATTTCGTCTTTCATCTGAAACACTTAAGTCTGAGGTGCTGTATTCAGCTCAGTCTTAGCAATGCCAAACCACCACTTTCCAACATCATTAGAGAGGAGAGGGATGCACTCACCACTCTTAGCAAGGACAAAAACATCATCGTCCTCCCAGCAGACAAAGGAAGGTGCACAGTGATTTTGAACCAAAAAAAAACATGAGAAAGTTATGACACTCCTTAGTGACTTAACCACTTATGAGCCTCTGAAAAAAGATCCAGGAAGTGGTTACAAGAAGAAGTTGATAGATTGCCTGAAAATTTTGGAGCAGGACAAGGTTATTGAACGTATTCTGTACCACAGACTGTACCCAGGGGAGGCCACACCTAGTCTTTATGGTTTACCTAAAATTCACAAACAAGG
>JARVLU010000599.1:24115461-24126021 GCA_031762415.1 Simpsonichthys santanae | reverse complement strand
GTATCGGTCAGACTGTCCCTCCTGTACCTCCTAACAGGTGCAAAGTTACGTTATTATCATGATTTTCGCTGTTAACAAGCAGAGTGTGACGTGTGCAAACCAGGAAGTGTGTTTTTCTTTTTTTTTCTAGCTTACGTAACCCGTTTCCTAAACGTAACCTTACACCTGACCCAGACGCCCAAACTTAAACTTAACCCACTTGCCATTGTGCCTAAACCTAACCTAGACCCGAAACGTAACAGGAGACACTTTACTGTAAACCTAACCATGCGAAGCTATGATGAGCGCTAAGCTAGCAACGAAACTTTGAACGTAGTAGGAGGTTGAGGAGGGGCATTTTGACCGCTACTTATGGGGCTGATAATAAGTAATAACGGCCATTTAATGGTTGATAACGTTCGAAGCGGGTGCTATCCCTGATGTCTGCTTTTTTTCTAGTGGTTTGGAAACCTGGTGACTTTGCGATGGTGGAATGACTTATGGCTGAATGAGGGCTTTGCTTCATACGTGGAGTACCTTGGTGCTGACTATGCTGAGCCCACCTGGAACATTGTAAGATCAACTATTGCACCCTCACTGACAGCTTTGACACATTTCTTAAAAGATTCTCAAGTTGTCAGATATTTTTGGCTCAGGAAGCCTGTCCTGATTCTCCTCTCCCCTTGGACACAGAAAGACTACATCATTCTATATGATGTGCAGAAAGCGTTTGCTGTAGATGCTCTGGCCTCCTCTCATCCTCTGTCCCGCAAGGAGGAGGAAGTCAATGAGCCTGCTGAGATCAATGAAATGTTCAACACTATTTCCTACAGTAAGGTGAATTTCCCACATTAGTTTTGCTTTTTGCCAGGTCTAATGAACCTATAGTTTATCAGTTATCATTTTCTCTTTCTGCATTTTCACAAATGATTGACAACATAGATGCATCTAGAGCTTATTTGATGTAAAGAGGCTTCATTAATGTTTCTGTGAGTCAGGCCTTGCTTCTTTTTACCTGAAATGTTCTGTTTTGAAGAATATGAAAAGTTGGGATTATCACAAACACAAACAATTAACAATGTGTAACAATAAATTTTTACAACTGCTTTCGATTGATATTTTATTTTTGAGTATTTGTTGTTTTCAGGGCGCTGCAGTGCTCAGGATGCTTTCAGAGTTTCTCACTGAGCCTGTGTTTGCTAATGGAATAAGTGTGAGTATAAAGTAGGATATAAGATCTCATTATTTGAATACTATTGTCACCCTGTGTGTTTTTGAGTGCTTTAACAGACTGGTGTTTTAGTGGTTGTTTAGTTTAACCACAGGATTGTGCAAGGCCTTCCTGTTGTTGTTGGGATTTATTGTTTCCTGTTTGAAAGTTCCTTGCTGATTTTGCATTACAGTCGTATCTCAACACGTTTGCCTTTGGCAACACAGTGTATGAAGACCTCTGGAACCATCTCCAAAAGGTTAGTCATTATGAAATTGAAACTTTATGATGTGCGTTGTTTCATGTCACCTGGCCCAAAGAATATGTTAGACGAGCGCTATCCTCTGTGTTTTTGTTCTTTTTGGTCAGGTGGTAGAAAAAACACCAGGTTTGCATATTCCACACTCTGTTCATGAGATCATGAACCGCTGGACTCTCCAGATGGGCTTCCCAGTGGTCACCATTGACACCCAAACAGGAAGTGTCACCCAGAAACACTTCCTGTTGGACCCAAACTCTGTGGTGGAAAGGCCATCGCCATTCAAGTATAAGTTGGATTTACTTCATTATTTTTATGATGTTTAATGATGACTGAAAAACATTTCACTATAAACAAATCAATTACTGCTGAAAATATTGTAATTTTCATTTGTTTTGCAGTTATACATGGTTTATACCAATAAAATGGATGAAAAATGGTGTGGCTCAGCCACAGTACTGGCTCCTTACAAAGACAGGTACACACACTTTACTTGGATGTAAAAACTGAACCCTGGATTAGAAAATGTGACCTTCATTCAGATTGTTGAAATCAAGTACAAGTCATTGTCTTAAATAATGTTTATCCTTTTAGAAATCCACAGTTCCATGAGAGTTTCGGGAAAGGACTGGGTGCTGGCAAACACAAATGTGTCTGGCTACTTCAGGGTGAACTATGATCTCGACAACTGGGCTCGCCTTCTGTCTTTGCTCAACAATGACCATCAGGTTTGTCACATTTACTGATCCTCGCACAAAATATGTGCACATTCTGCTGTACAGTTTGTAATACAGCACTGGCAGATCACAATGGCCACCAGTGGAGAATGGTGGAGTTTCTTCAGGGGGCTACAGAGCCCAGTACGGTACAATAACCTGGAGGCTAGCACTAGCATGCTAGCTCCATAAACAAACAAACAAACAAACAAACTCACCTGTTCCTGCTTTTAGAATACACTGTCAGCTGAAGGTTTTTTTTTCCACAAACAGACATATTAAAGTTGAGAGGCATATCAGTCAGAAATGGCAACATAGGCATTAGATAAAGGGCTTTCAATGACTTAAAGCCTACCTGCAACATAGCCTGGTTGTCACTGCACAATCTTTTGCAGGACCAAAAAAAAAAAAAAAAAAAAAAAAAAAATCTGTTCAGGGACCGGAAACACGATCTGTACCATGTGCCATGCGACTGTATTCATGGTGCAGGAGAGGAGCTCCCAGAATCTTCCTATCTCTGTAATTAAGAGGAGCTAACTCACATGTACAACTTTTAACAAGAGTCTGTTGGCAAAGATTCTTGTGCCCCCAGGGCTGAAATAGTTAGACAATGTTTTTGAAAGAAATAGCTTTACTCATCATTAACTATGAAGTATTAATCTTACACAGCTAAAATTATATACGTATATGTATTTTTCAAAATATATTTGTATTTTATTATTTAATTTTTATTTAAATTTTTTAAAAGTCTTTATTGTAATATGGTGGTGTGTGTGGTGGGGCGGTGCGGTGCCCTAGCACCCTCTATTGACTCGCCACCATGGCCACCCAAGAAGAATATAGTGATAGTGATGTCACCAAACATATTTCCTCAAAAACTGCTGTCACTCATGAAATGTTCTGTATTTGTTGACAGATAGTGAATAATTTTGGTTAAAAAAAAGTGAAATCCAAATTGAAATGCATTTCACGTTCCAAGTGTATTATAATTATGGAGCGATTTCAATAAAAACTTGATTTTTCTAAAGCCGCATCATCTGACATAACCGTACTTTGATCCACATTAAAGACAAAAGCTGTGCTGTTTTGTTGCCTTTACTTCCATGAGTGATGATTAAAGAGAAATCAAAATGAAAGAGAAACTCTTGCAGTCCTCCTTTCTGGCCTGCAGATCTGTTCAGGCTGATCGACCAGAGCCAGCAGACTTTTCTGTCCATACATCTTTACATTAAGCCAATGGCTGGCCACTGAAACTAGCAGAACTTTATGCACTTCTCGCAGCAACAACAGCAGAAAATGATCTGTCAAAAGAGACACAACAGCGTCAAATCTCACAAGGATGAAAATCTACCTTTCAGCCCAGAACTTAGTTGACGTAGAATCCTCAGCACCACAATATATACAGCTGTATAGGGTTTTATTTTTTAGGCTTTCCACTTCATCTCTGTTTATACTGAGCACCATGCCACTGTAAATTACATCAAATCAGACGATGTGAAACATGTGGACCATTTTTGAATAAACAGATGTTACTGCTGCTGACACAGAAGTTTGCTTACTGTTCCTACCAATAAGGAATATGCTTAATAATGACAAAAATCCAGTGTTATGTTTCCAGTTTATCTTACATAACAATCGTGGTTTTAGAAAATTGAAATGTTAAGACAGACCAGTGGTTGTATTTTTTAACACATGGGCTATTGTCTTCTTTCAGGCTTTATCAGTCATCAACCGAGCACAAATCATTGATGATGCGTTCAATCTGGCAAGGTAAAAACATGCATAACTCTTTATACACTATGTGTTTGGAAAACTATCTGTTTCTGCCATGCAGCGCAAAAATAATCAGTACAACACTGGCTTTGAGAACTACCAAATACCTGTACAAAGAACGAGACTACATCCCCTGGCAATCAGCTCTGAAAAACCTCGGCAACTATATCCTTTTGTTGGAGCGCACTGAAGTCTACGGAGCTTTACAGGTCAGTCCTAACAGGAAACACTTTTAGATGTACAGACTAATTACTGGACACAAAACATTTGTACATTTCTGTTCTAGGCATACCTCAAGATTCAAATCAAACCATTGTTTGAGTATTTCAAGACAATTACCTCAAATTGGACCCAAGTACCCACCGGACACAGTGATCAGTAGGGATTCTTATAACAGAGGTACAATTTCAAACACATTTGTGCATGTGTACTTTTTAAACTAGCTTTCTTTGATCTTGTTTCTTGTCAGGTATAATCAGATCAATGCTATCGGGATAGCATGTAGTGTGGGTGTGGAGGGCTGCAGGGAGCTGATCAAAAGCTGGTACAAACAGTGGATGGAAAACCCAAAGCACAACCCGTGAGTGTGGAGAAAATTAAGTCTGTATTTTTTAAGTTTTATTTGTCTTGATAGGCATAATCAATAAAACTGAGGTCCAACTTCACCAAAAAATTTCATGGCTTTTGCAGGTGCCAGTTAGGATTATGCATACGGTATCAGTGTAATTTGCAAATCACTCTAAGGGAGATGTGAGCCTCAAACTGCACTGCCAACTAGTCTGACTGTATATTTCGGCAGGTAGTCCTCGACTTACAATGTAGAACCGTTCTCACGCGGCGGCGTAAAGCCGAATTTGACGTAAGTCGGAACGTACGTAAATACATGTGACGTACCTGTTTCACCAAGCGTGTAAACCGATTTTTGACGTAAGTCCATGGTGTTGACCTTCCTTTTCCTCGATGCACTGCCATCAGAAGAGTCCTCCTTGCGTTTGGGAGCCATAATGACGGGCTAATGAAGGGCTAATGGCCTACTGGGATGCTAGTGACGCTGTCCTCCTCCGTACAGTTCTGTATTCCTCCGCTGCTGCACCGTGCACTGTATTTTTCCGCCGCTGCGCTGCCGCGTTACGATGTTTAACGTCGTAAAACCGTCATAAAACTGACGTAAAAATTACGTAAAAATTACGTAAAAATGACGTAAAACCGACGTAAAAACCGACGTAAAACCGACGTAACGTGAATAAGGGAGATGTGTCGTAACGTCGTAACGTAAGACGAGACCTTCCTAACCCAAGAAAGTCGTAACCCGAGGACTACCCGTTTATCTATATTTATGTAAATAACTGTCATGGCATAAAACACCTTGTCCTCAAAGACAAGCGCTGTTTGGGACTTTAAAAAAATAAATTTATTTTTTGACAATTTGGAAGGAAAATAAGAAAATACAGTGATTGTCAAGACAGCACAATGTCCTTTATAGACAGATAAATTCCATCTTAAGCATGACTCCTTCCGCATACAGTCAGATGCTGTTGTGCAGTTTTAAGTTGTGCCTTTTCAGTTTCTTTTTAAGACTTGAAGCTGTGAGATTACTATTTTCTCCATTTGTCTATGCTATGAAAGAGTAACAAATTTAAACTGTGCAGAGAGGACAGTTGAGTTTACATGGAAAAGTAATACCAACCATTAACTAGGGCTGAACGATTTTGGAAAATATTCTAATTGTAATTTTTTTTAACCTCAATATTGCAATTGCGATTTAATTTGTGATTATTTTTCAATGTCTTCTTCTCATTTATTTCTCAACAAACACAAGCAGTAAATCAATCCGTTTCAGTTGCAACAATCTCCAGTTTTCAGTTCTTCTGCAACTCTGATTCTGCATTTTTTTGTATACTGTAGCTCCAGGGTAACAACTTGGCTAAAATCTGTGCACGAGGGCATTCTGTACCACTTACCCATTGTGTGCACCTAAGCCGTAAACCCAGGCTTGATCACTATATCAATGGGCGTCATGTCTTTTGCTAAGAGCTCTATTATTTCTCAATTTATTTTCGTGTGCCGTTTCAAATTTTGATTATGCGGTGTAATACCTTCAAACAGTTCTGTCAGTGATCCTGTCAGCTGGTACTTTGTTTACTTTAAGTTGAAGCACTGGTTGTTGGCATTTTAGTCATGCAACTATCGTAAATGGCTTTTTTTTGTGGTGTTTTTTTAAGTGTTGATAAAGATTTGTGGTGTTACCTTGAGAGGTAGCAACAGCAGCAAGGAAGGTTCTGCACAATGCGTCGTTGAGCAGCGTCTTATTTTTTATGGCCAAAATTATTCCATACAACTGACATGCTGATGTATCACCTTCTTGTCGAGCCATTGTGCAGCTGGTTAAAGTGCAGTGTTGACTTCTCCCCCTCCCTGTTTTGGTTTGCTCCGCTCCCTCGCAAGTCACACAACCAGATCACGTGACCAGTCAAATCTCAGCCTTTGCGATTAGGAAAATGTTTTTATCATATTGCAAATGCAATTGTTCAGCCCTTCAGTTAACACATACCAAATTAGATGTGTTTGCGCTGGCATAAAGTTAGTGCTGTGAGCTTTGTGAATACAAGCTGAGAGGTAGCCAATGATGTGCGAAGTGATGCTGATTAAATGATGTTCAAAAACTTGATGCATCAAAAATTGGAGCACAAACCATTAGGAGAAAAACACTTGCAGAGGTTAACTGCCAATAATTAGAAAAGAAAAGTCAGACTATGGTAATATAATAACAGACTAAGAACATGTTTTATATGTCAGACTGTTGTTGTTGTTTTTTTCCCCTTATTTCATTCTTGTTTCTCTCACACTTACCAGGATCCATCCCAACTTGAAAAGCACAGTTTACTGCAACGCCATAGCCTTTGGTGGAGTGGAAGAGTGGGATTTTGCCTGGAGAATGTTTCAGAATGCTTCCCTGGCATCTGAAGCTTCCAGGCTTAGATCAGCTATGGCGTGCACCAAAATTCCTTGGCTCTTGAACAGGTTTGTGACACATTCACAACACCAAAGTGACATGTAACTGCTTCATTAAATCATTTTAAATGATACAGTTCTATAACAAAGGAATGTTAATAGCACATTGCAAAGATGAGTGACTTTCTGGTATAATCTCAGTGAATCAAAGGGTTTGACTTACAGAAACTCTTGAACTTGTAGGAAAATAAGTATAGTTCCTTGATGCTTATCATTAAACTAAAGTCTTCAAACTGAAGCTTTTGTGTTATTCTTCTTGCATATAATTTTTTTTTTTTCTTTTACAAAAATGAACTTGTTTTGAGACAGGTATCTAGAGTACACGCTCGACCCAACTAAGGTCCGCAAGCAAGATGCCACTTCCACCATCCAGTATATTGCCGGGAATGTTATAGGAATGCCACTGGCTTGGAACTTTGTCAGAGCAAGATGGAGTTACATCTCCCAACAGTAAGTGCATCTCCCATACTCTGATGCTTCTTAGAGAATGTGCTACCACTTATTCAAGGTAGTCATTTGATCAGTGCTCTACAGGAACAGTTGCTCTGTACGAAACGTTGAAAAACTGAGGTGATCAATTTTAAACTCCCTGTAAAAGAACCACTTGTTGTTTACTTTACTCACACTTGTTTTGAGAAAGCAGATATAATCATAATTTAACTACAGTGTTATGAATGAATCCCATCGTAAACTGCTATTTATGTGATTCTTAATTTTAGCTGGGGTTGGAGCTTCACATGTGTCTAGTAACATTTATTTATGCAGAAAATCTTTCTATTAAACATTGTCCTTTCTCTAAGATACGGAGGAGGATTGTTTGCTTTTCGTAATCTCATCAACGGAATCACAATGAGATTTTCCACAGAGTTTGAGTTGCAAGAGGTATGCAACCCACATAGCCACAAGCACACTGAACCACACATTGGACTTCCCTGAGGCCAGAAAAGCAATATAACAAATGCAGAAGTTATTTTTTCTTTCTTTCTTTCCCCAGCTGAAGAAATTTAAAGAAGAACACCAGCATGCTGGCTTTGGCTCAGCCACTTTGGCAATGGAGCAAGCCATAGAAAAGACCACAGCAAACATAAAATGGGTGATGGAAAACAAAGCTGAAGTGCTGAAGTGGTTAACTGATGAGACCACATGAGAACCCAGAAATTTAGGATGGTGTTTTGCTTTTGAACAGTCGGGATTGATAATGAATTGTATTAGCTGTGAAGATGAAGAACAGCAAAAGCTGCACCTTTTTTTTTTTATTTTTTATTTTTTTAACAGTTGTGACATGACAGATTCTGTTAAGAAAATGGAAAAAAAAAAACATCACTGTTCTATTCTTGTCTTTGTGCTTTACAATGTACGATGTAAGCAACTCATGATGTGCCGTATGCTCCATGAATCAGTTTCCTTTTCCACTGACCACAACTTGATTCCCAGTAAAAAAATAAAAATCAAAATGTTAGTCTCTTGATAGCAGTGTCTATTTGTCTAGAAATATGAGTAACTTTACGTTCACACAATGAGTTCTCTGAGTGATTTACAGCCTCCATGCAATTTCAATGCATAAACTGAAAGCAAGAGACAAGATGTAGTCACATTGGAGCAGGGGGCTGCTGCACACCTGTAATCAGTTTTCTGGAGAAAAGAAGGCTGATACTGGCTGTAATAACATCTTTAAAGCACAGATTGTCATTTGGCAACAGTTTTCCTTTAAACAGCTTCAAAAGGAAGATGGGAGTTCAATCAATGACTGGAGCTTGGAACAGATGAATGTACTGAACGTCAACAGGCTACAGTGGACGTCTGGTTTGACAAACAGCTGCATCAAAATGATGCATAGTTATTCGATTACAGCTGATGAGCTGCCAGTTATTAAACACTACAAGATTTTATTACCCTTTGTGTTTTTCTGTCCATCCTAACCAAAAGTCTCATGAAGGACCCACTTATATGAACATTCATGCACAGACATCAGTCAAGGCCACTAAAATCATTTTTACACATACTGTACAGTGCATGTGCCTGACTCACACATGAACACAATCAGTCCTGCACAAGTGTCATATCAGCAGGGATACCTCTGCAGTATTTGAACACAATGTACCTTTTCTTTTTGAGTTGTTTCAATGTGAGCCAAACCCTCCACTACAAAACATATTTGGTAAAAAGCTTGTGTTATAAATCCATGACAGGAATAAAGTTTGTATAGATGTCAGTTGAACTAAATGAATGGATCAGAAGTTGGTGACCATTTAGTCAGAGCTACCTCCTGAAGTGAAGATCAGAAATATGTAAACCTTCATTTTATGATTTAAGACAGAAAATTCATAAAATAAAAGAGAAAATTCACTGGAGTTTTTCTGCAAAAACAAATTTTGTGACTTAGATAAAGACAAATACATAAATTTAAATGACCTAAAATGTATGACCTGAAAAAAAAAAAAGAAAAAAGAAACACTCCAAATTTCATTGTTCAAGAATTGAGGGGCGACTCTGTCTCTCTCCTTCAGGCTGTAGGTCCTGCTCCTTTAAGAGCAAGGTCTGCCACGTGGATTCTTCTTCATTTTGCTCTGTTTCATGTATCCTCTGTTGTGAGATGGAGCGTCTTCATATCCTGCTGGATCATCATCATCTATTCTTCTACCATCCCCTGCTTTGTTGACCAAAAACTTCTGCACTGAATAGACTTTTTACGTTGTTGTCATCTTCCATTCCCTGCACATGCCCATACCATCTCATTTATTGATTCCTGTATATCTGTGATGCCTGCCATGCCAAATGTTTTTCTGTTATCATGATTTTGCCATCTATCCTTGAGGGATACTCCAGGAATCCCATGTAGCATCTACATGTATGTTCTTTCAGTGGTTCCTCTTCCTTTCGCTTTAATGTCCACACCTCAGCTTCACAAAGCAAGACTGGGTGCACCATCATCTGGTACATTTTCCCTGAATTGGCATCTATTTGTCTCAAAGCACTCCTGTCAGCCCCTTCCATTTTTGCCATGCCCCACCAATTCTGCATTTAACGTCTTCTTCACAGCTTCCTTTGGCATTTATCACCGACCCCAGATACTAAGTTTCAACCTGCTTCAGTAAATTTCCTCTATTATCATTCGCTTTCAAGCAGACCATGCTCTCTGTTTTTGCTGCGTTTATTTTCAGATCTTTACTTTCAAGTACCTGCTGCCATCATCTGAAACTATCTTGGAGATTAACTTCAGAATCTCCAGCCACAACTACAACATATCCCATGCCTCGTCTCTCCTAATAATCTCAGTAACTGTGTCCATTAAAGCAATAAACAACAGTGGGCTGAGACATGAACCCTGATGAATGCCAACTTTAATCTCAAATGTTGTTGCGTTGCCTTTGCCAGTTCTGACTGTTGTTTTAACACCTTCGTACATGAACTAACAATCTGAACTAGTTTCTCCATAATGCCTTTCTGTCTGAGGCTCCAGTGAGTGGCGAGTGATTGAATTTAAATGCTACCCAGATCACAATAGAGGACTGCAGAGTCCATAAAAACAGATAGTATTTTTTTCATTCAACCTTTATTTAGGCAGGTTAATCTCATTGAGCCTCGAGGACTCATTTACAAGAGAGACCTGG
>JARVLU010000599.1:24019702-24031370 GCA_031762415.1 Simpsonichthys santanae | reverse complement strand
CTTCAAACTACATAACAAAATGAATAACTCTACGTAATTATTCTAATCTGTATTACACAAACTACATAACAAAATAAAAAAAAATGATGACTCAGCATATCACATTTAAACAGTATAATTAGGATTTTCCATTCCAGGATTATGAGATGCTAAGACATAACTTAGAATACATCAAAAATTATGACTAGATCATTTTTTTACCCAAATGGAGGAAATGGGGCTTCCATACCCTCTAACTCATCACAAACATAATTTTAATAATGCAAAATAGTTTTGTACAGAGCGCATTCTCAGGGAATATGGATATTTTAATTACTATGGCTAAGAATGTTAACTGCCCATGAACCATGTGTTTGACTTAGCAGAGGGTTCTCTTCTCGTGACTGGGCTCCATGTATGTAAATCTTCTGTATTTCTGTGTAACCTGTTGTGAAAGTCTACCCTTGCAAGTAAAACCAGTTAAAAATCCTCCTGTCATCTAGAGTGACTTCTTTAAGACATACCATTGGACGTTTTATTCCTTTTCATTGGTGGAAACGGGCTTCGATGATATTCCCGCTGTGTCATATCCTTAAATGTAAAAGCATGTCTACAACAGGAAAGTCAAAACATGGGAATTTATCTCAAAATTATGACTTTGAAAGTCATAATTATGACTCAATTTCATAATTATGACTTTGACAGTCAAATTTATAACTTTGAAAGTTGAAATAACACCTTTAAATCTCATAATTATGACTTTGAATCACATAATTATGACTTTGAATCATACTTATGACTTTGAACGTCAAATTTTTGACTTTGTATCTCATAATTATGACTTTGTATCTCATAATTATGACTTTGAAAGTCAAATGTATGACTGAAACTCGAAATAATGACTTTGAATCTCATAATTATGACTTTGAAAGTCAAATTTTGACTTTGTATCTCATACTTATGACTTTGAAAGTCAGATTTTTGATTTTGAAAGTGAAATAATGACTTTAAGTCTCATAATTATGACACAGAATTTCATATTTAGAACTTTGAAAAATCAAAATTTTGACTGCATCTCATAATTATGACTTTAAAAATCAGATTTATGACTATAAAAGTTGAAAAGCAACTTTAAATATCATGTCCAGATGACCTGATTGAGAATGATCAGATTTGATTCCTGGATTATTGAACATGAACTTTCTTGTTTAAATCTTATAATTACAATTTGACACAAAATTATGACTTTGAAAGTCAAAATTTTGACTTTGTATCTCATAACTATGACTTTGAAAGTAAGATTTATGACTTTGAAAGTTGAAATAATGACTTTAAATCTCAAAATTATGACTTTGAAAGTCGAAAATGACTTTGTATCTTATCATAATGACTTTGAAAGTAAAAAATATGACGTTTAGTGAAACTTTGATTTTGCATCTCATAATTATGACTTTGAAAATCAAAATATGACTTTGTATCTCATAATCATGACTTTGAAAGTCAAACTTGTGACGTTTAAAGTTGACATTATGACTGTATCTCATAATTATGACTTTGAACATTGAAGTTATGACTTTAAATTACATATTTATGACTGAATTACACAACAACGACTTTGAAAGTCAAAATTATGACTTTGAAAGTCAAAATTATGATTTTGAACATCATAATTAAGACATTGAATGTAAAAATGATGACTTTGAATATACAGTAATAATGACTTTGAAAGTTGATATTATAGCTCATAATTATGACATACCACTGAACTTTTAATTTGTTTATAGTGGCGGAAACGGGCTTCCGTTCGTCATTGAGCATACAGTATTTTAGTCCTGAAAAGGGAAAAGCCGAAAGAAGAAGAAGTAGAGCTGGATATTGGTTTTATTGTGAAAAGCTCACACAGGATGTTAACATTTGCTAGCTAAAATTTAGCAGAATGGATCAACAGTTTTGGTCATTCTTCTAAGTACTTCTGACCGTCACAAGTCCATAATATTTTAGTTAATATACATGTTTTAAAAACGGAGTAATTTAGGCTTATATAACTTGGACAATGTACTTTTCTCCTCCCCCCTCGTTGAAACTTAACTCCTAAGAAGTGACTGCAAGGAGCCGACTCCTCCCTGTGAGTTGTCCTGGGAAACACTAACAACTGTGAAAGAAAGGCAGCGGACTCGTCTGTTCCTCAAACAAACACACACTGGAAGGAAACTACGTATCCCTCACCGCCGGACCGGTCGACCATCTTCTCCAGCTTCCAAGCGGTTCGTCTCTGACCCAAACTCTGCGGACTCCTACCGGGAGGATTTACTATGTGTCCGAAAGCTGCTGCCTCTTTACACTGAGCTTTAGCTGCCTGAGGTAAGCTAGTGTTTTCCGACATAACCTGCCATGTAAACGCTCCTGCGGTGCTGTAGTTGTCTGTTCCCGGTGTTTAACTTGGGGAGAAGGCGCTGAATGGCCGCTGGGTTTTAACTTGTTGCTCGGTAGCCATGACATCCTCCCTCCGAGCCTGTTCTGCTGGGCCCTGAGAGGACTTCTCACGTTTCTGTGAACTCAAACACGGCGAAAAGGAACCCAGTCCTCCTTAAAAAAAGGAGAAATAAACCTAATTATACGGTACAAGTGAGGCAGAGGGGAAGATTTGCTTGTATCCTGCAAAGCTTTCTTGTTAGTGGAAATAAAGGCGTCATGAAGTAGTGTTTTTGTGGACCTAGAAGTCATGTTGCTATTAAGTTTATAACAACAGCTCAACTGTGCTTTAACAATGAGAAATCGTCCTTTCTGATAATAATGCAACATAAAATGACTTTTTATACTGTATATGTGATCATCTTGATGAACTACATCAACAGTTTACACCAGCAGTGATTTTAACCATTGCTGAATACTGTATTATATGTAATGCCATTTATGGGAAGCACAGACATGTTTCAGATCACTTTGACGGTTTTGTCATTTAAGGAAGTCCAGCTGCAAGACTTGTTTTCACTTCATGTTTCATAACCCAAGCTTGGTCTGCACACATGAAATTAAATGCAACAAAACCAGAATCCCGTGTTTTCATTTACACCAGCTTGACCTTAATCACTTAAATGCATTCAAAGGAGCAGACACGCTAACATGGCTGCCCTCTCTTCGGTCTTCAATTTGAAGTTCGTCCACTACTGCCACTTGGACTTTTCCCACTTTGGCAGGGCCTGAATGCTAAACCAACAGTGTGAGGTTTATCTGTGATCTACTCACGCCAAGTTGCCTAGTATGATAGAAATTACAAAACTAAACTTGACAAAATCTTTCAGTACCTTCACAACAATGTCACTGACATCTTACACTTTTACCTTATACATCTGACTCAGTGCTCTTGCATGTAGGTCAAGTATTCACCTTCTTTGTATTGTATTCAAATGAGGTGACATGGGGTAAAAAAATGAAATGGATTTGTTTTGACTTCCTCCTGGAACGTCTTACAACATGGGTGTGTTTCGTGTGCAGTATCACTCCAGCTTTTCTGATAGCTAAATTTTAACTTTTATGTGTTAAAGGGAAATCTGTTAAGCCAGTATTGATGAGGTGCGGGGTTTCGACGCATTGCTCATTGGCGGTTTGGGTAAATGGTCAGCCGAACAGGAAGGTTTTATACTGACCCTGACCCGTCCACTTTTCTAGCTGAACGGTGAATTCAGGAACCACCAATCACTCAACTCTTGACCTTTTCTTAGCTACTGTCTGATTCTTGTGCATTCTGAACAGTACTTGTGTGCAGTTTAAAATCATCGCACTCCAAAGCTCTAAACTGTTTTTTTATGGGGTTTAGACAATAACATTTATCCTCATAATTTTAAAGCTATACCAGGAGAGCTGCAAATTGTTATATGAAGTTTAAACTGTTTTTGACCACTCTTCTAAAAATGTGGTGACATTGCTTTTGTAACTTTAGCTGATGTTCTTAACCGTTGAGGGAATTCTTATACCACAAATCCACTGAACAAATGCTCCTCTCCCAGTAACATTTAGACTTAATCACGAGGCCGTCCAAAACAGAAATATGTATTTAGCCGAGGTATTAAAGACAAATGAAAGAGGACGTGGCCTCCCATTTGGAGGACTGTAAATTTCCAGGAGGATTCTGCTGGCTCCAAGCAGAACCCAGCCAATTTCTCATCTTTGCAAACCCCCTAATTTAATGATGATGGAGGATATACACTGCGTCGACCTTATAATTACATCGTATTTACTATAGAATGGAAGCATTAGGGGCAATTCTTACAGGTACTAGTTCATCGCAAAGCTCAGTCTCATGGTGAGGTTTTGCTTTGCCTGGGAGGGTGACTGCTAAATTCCCTGCTGAAATTCACAATAAAGCCTTGACTTAGTTTTTGTTAGGACTGGAATCACTAGAATCCTCTCAGCATGTCAAGCAGCAGCTGACTTCATTGTTCCAAAACAGCACAGCTAGTTCAACCCTTCAGCCCAGGAGTAGTGTTTTTATTTCTCAAAGGAACATATTAAGCTGACGTTGTTCATTTGCTAGTGGTGACACAATGACGTGTCAGCATCTCAGGCTTCCTGCAAAGATGAGAGATTTGCTTTCTTAACGTTTGCCTCAAAATGAATTAAATACAACCTTTCACCAAAATGTACAACAGAAGGTTTGACACGCTCTGTGCTAAAATTTCTGCATTTGATTTCACATGTTTGTAATATATAATGACATCAGCACAGTATTGCAATAACCAAACATAAATTCTAGTAGTCTCACAACCAGCAGGAGTAGTTTCTGTTTGTACACAAATGGTAAATAGATCAAAGTATTACGCTGGTAAGTTTCAGAAATACTATTTCAATGTTCAAGTGATGTTTATAATGATAATACAACTGTAATTACATCCGTATTCCAAATTCTATTAAACTAATTGCCTTTTTTCCCTCAATATTCTACACACAATACCCCATTATAACAATGTGATGAAATATATTTTTTAGATTTTTGCAAATTTATTAAAAATAGAAAACTAAGAAACCACATTTACGGTACTTAAGTATTCACAGCCTTTGCCATGAAGCTCAAATTGAGCTCAGAAGCATCCTGTTTCCATTGATCATCCTTGAGATCTTTCTGCAACTTAAATGGAGTCCACCTGTGGTAAATTCAGCTGATTGGATGATTTGGAAAGGCACACACCTGTCTATATAAAGTCCCACAATTGACAATAGTGCATGTCAGAACGCAAATGCCAAGCATGAAGTCAAAGGAATTTTCCGCAGACCTTCGAGACCGAATTGGGTTGAGGCACAAATCTGGGGAAGGATACAGAAAATTTTCTTCTGCTTTGAAGGTCCCAATGAGCACAGTGGCTTCCATCATTCATAAATGGAAGACATTTGGAACCACCAAGACTCTTCCTAGAGCTGGCCAGAGAACTGCCTCAAAATAGGTTTGCTCAGCTTGAAGCATCATATTCAGAAAGAATGTAACTGATGGCAAAGGTGGATCAACAAAGTTAAGCAAAGGCTGGGAATACTTACATACATGCCAATTCTTAGTTTTTGATTTTAATAAATATGCAACAATCTCAACAAATCTTTTCATAATAGAGTATTATGTGTAGAATATTGAGGGCAGAGTTCAATTTAATGCAATGTAGAATAAGGCTGCAACAACAAAATGTGGAAAAAGTGAAGCGCTGTGAATATTTTCTGGATGCACTGTATACAGCTTTATAAAGTAAGTATACAAGGTGCAACTAGTTTTGACTATGTTGTATCTTTAAGAAAGTTATGAGCATATATGTCATTGTGCTGTGTTTTTTTAATGTTTTTTTTTATAACAATCCATTTTCTAAAAGTAAATGCACACTGCAGCGTTCTGTAGCATCTCCCATTTTTATACACAGAAATATTTGCCTGTTTTCCTTTTGCCAATCATTGTCTGCATTATTTGACAAGTGGTCAAGTAAAATTATTGTGAACATGCCTTATTAGAGAATTTTTAACATTTTAGTTTCTCTTTCAGAGGAAAACTTGTTTTTTCTCTTAATTGAAATCTGCACATTATGACATTTTCTTTCACAAACGTGTCCAATCCAGTTGTTTCCACTCCAGTTCCAGCTCTACCATACAACAATTATTCAGTCTACCATCTTTATATACCGTACATGTGTTTCTCAGTCCTACTGTTTCACAGTCTAAAACACTAAATTAGAAGGAACTTCTTACAGCCACTTGCTTTCAGGACCAGTTATGTGACTGATGGACCCGAGGAGCAGGTGCTGTTGTGCTAAAGGCATCTTTTCTCATTGTAAGTGATACATTTACATGCAAATCTAGCCAAAACTGCATAGCTGCTGTTTGATATTCAGTTTGTAAATATTTCACCAACCAACATTGTTTAAGGAGAAAAAAAAAAATCACGATTTACAACCTACATCTGGGAAAATGACTTGCTTGTGAGTTACGACACATACAGGGCCTATAGCCCTGCTTACCCATGAACAATCTCTGGAAACTATAAAGATGTTCTAGTGGTAATTAAAAAGCACATTTATAGGTAATGCTGTAAATACAAATTCTGTTTAGAAAAGGCAGCTAAAAACTTGGAAATTGTTGTAGTTGTCATGCCAGGTCACTAGCTGGTGCTGTGATTTGCCTCTTTCAACAACAGGCACATGCACACAGACACTTCGGTGTCGAGCATGAAACAGTTGCATCCAAAATGACAAAAATGCAGACTTGTGTTTGAACCGACAGTATTTGTAGAATGTGAGAACTGCGTCTCTGCTGATCCAAACGATGGATGTAACACAAATATGTTTGTGTCAAAAGCTCTGCTCAATTAAAAAAAGAGTGAGCAGCTCTCTCTGCCATCCACCATTGTTACTGCTGTTCATCTACTCATATAAGTGCAGAAAAAGTGATTGTAGTCATCTGTAGTGTACATGCACAATTTCACACTGATGCCAGGTGTTCACAAAACACTGACTTAGATAAACAAATGGTGTCAGAGAAAACAATTGCCATTGTCCTGTTGACAAATGACTGAAACAACAGAAATGTTACCATTTCACTTAAAAAGCAACATTGCTTGAATAGAGCCTTAATTACAAGTAATTGGAATATATGTGGCTTGATTTGTTGTCAAACAACATAAACTGGAGAACAAAGAAAATAAAATTAGACTTTTTTATTTTAAAAGCTGATTAATACAATTGTTTTCCTGACCAGAGAAAATGAAGGGAGGCAAACGGATGTAGTGTGATAAAGAGCCAGCTGAATAAGGCTAAACAGGAGCACAAAAGACATAGAAACAGAAAAACGTAGCAAAATGGTTAACTTGGCTTATTTTTCTAGTTTAATATTAAATAGTTTTACTGCTGTGCTTATCAAACAAATATTCTTTCACTTTGGCATCAGCAGCTAGACTACATTGCAAACAAAACTTGAACATTTTTATTTTCAAGCACACAAAGAAAAGGTGGATATATGATGCTCTTTGTTTATTTAATTTGTTTTTTGGCATGGGGTTGTGTTTGGAAGCATATAACAGCCATATGTTTTTTCTTTGCCACTGACAAAACATTTAATTTGATGCACATGACAATCCACTAGGTTGTAAAAAAAAATTAAAAAAATGAAACCACAAACGATTAAGGAACTTCAGTACTATTAAAAGCAAAACTAATAACGTCAGAGCTTACAACTGTACAATCTTCATAACTTTAGCCCTTGGGCTGAATGCATGATGATACACGTTCTTGTGCTACAGTTGACAGAAGGCTTGCTGTGAACTTGTACACACTGACAAAATAAGTTAGAGACCCAGACAGAGTGGTGAAAATGGAATGAAACTGCACATGTTGAAAAGTATGCTGTATTGCAGGTATTTACATTCTTGGATACAATTGATGGAGTTGGCAGTACAGACACATTATGGGTTCGGTGTCAGTAAGGTGTGGAACACCTTCGAGCATTGATACAAGCAGAGATTCAATGCTGACTGGAATCATGCTGTCAGTGTATCCTCTTCAGCGTCAAGTTGCCCATGGCTGTCCTAAAAAGGTCTTGAGAGCGACAGACTGGCACTGATTCACAATTGACGTCTAAGCTGATCCCACACATGTTCATTTGGCGAGCCACAAGTGGCTCTCAACATAAAGCAGGTTGTCCAAATCTTTGCCATGTGTAGACATGCACAGACTTGTTGAGAGGCTGTACCGGGGTGCCGTCACAGGTGGTTAAGATAAGCAGACGCAGGATATCACAGAAGTGTCGTGCTATCAGGGACCTCTGAATCACTACCAGAAGTAACTCATAGTACTACCATATTGGTTGACTGTCTTTTCACAACTTTTTGAGTATTGGTTCCCCCGTTGGCATCACCATATGTGTTGGCCAACATTGCAGAAATGAGATTCATTGTGGAACATGATCTTTCACCAGATCAATCTGTACTTGCCAATTAGAGCACCATTTCAAACACAGCTGTCTCTGTTCTAGTGAGGATGACAATCTGTGCCTGGGTAGGTGAATCTGTAGTCCAGCTGATGTAACACTGCGGAGGATGACATGGGATGTTGCAGAAAGACCAATACCAGTGTATGTAAGGCAGGGCTAGATGCTATGGGGGTCTGTAATGGTTGGCACTCAGTATAGCATCATTTCCTTAGTGTGATTTGTCTTGACACATGACACATGATTTATGTGTTATGCCCCCATGAACCCACTGCTTTGAACAGAGGGCTACTGCGACTCTGTGAACCTCACATGACGTGGCAACAGAATGTGCGGTAAAGAGTATGCGCAGTCTTCATTTCGACTTTGTGTTTTTCCTTTAAACAAAAATTTCAAACTGGCAATAGTTTTAAAATGAGCTCTAAGGTGTACACAAAAATAATTGTCTATGTCAGCACTGCCTTTCAAATATGCTGAAAATGTCTGTGTTCAGAAAACATCACAGTGTCATAGTCAAAACCATGTTGAGTTATTAGCAATGATAAAACCGGTTTGTTGTACTGTGTGGTGGTATTAACAGGTTAAAGGGAAAAAAGACTAGAAGTGATTTTTAAACAGTATAATGTAAGAAATGCCCATTCTGAGTAAAATACCCACATTTTATAGCAGTTTAGTCTAAAGCTATTTTATTTGCTTATACATTGTCTTGCTTGTCCATCATATGGTTATTGGTTCCAGTTTGTGACGCATACGCTAGAACATTATTGATAATGGAAAACAGACTGACGGTCTTCAGTGAGTGTAAACATAAATCATAGCTTTTTGTTAAAACCATCCACTACAAAATTGTTGTGGTGCTTACAGTGATTTGCTGCATCACTTTTCAGATTAGAGCTTTCTCAAAATGGCAAAAGTCTGCTTTGGTCTGGACACTTCTTTTATTAGTTGTTAGCTTGATTTTGCACAAAGACTCTCCACTCCAAATTGAGGTTGTTCAAAGGGGTATTCGCCTTGAGTAAGAGAGACAGATACAAAATATGTTTGAATTATTAAAATCCCTGCATTCTCCTATAATGAAATGGTGAAGGAATAAACAGAAAGAAGTGTGTGCAAACGCATAGCTCAGATTACAGTAGTGTTTAGTAGAGGTTGTTTGGGGGCCATGAAAGGTGTAGTCACACCATTGCAGCGAGCAGACACCTGACCTGTAGCTTGTATGCTCCGCCTCTCCCCTCTGACATCAGGGCTTTGATCAGCCTCCTGTCTGTGTTAGCACAAAGCCAAATTTAGCTCAGTGTAATCATTGTCGAGAGAACTCAAATGCCGACCAAGGATGCCTGCCTAGTAGAAATACACCTGCTCTGATGGGCCAAAAATGAATTTTGTACACACCTGAAGAGGTCTGCCCACAACCCTCACCTTTAAATAGACCTTGGGTAAGTTTTCAATCGATGCCATCATACGAGTCAGTCAGCTGAGACAAACACTTTGAAAGTATTTCATTTGCAATTTCATGTTTTTGGTTGCGATGATGCCAGCTGTGTGTTTTCCTATGAGGTTTGTTATAATGTCGGATAAAGTTTTTTGTTTTGATGTCAATTGTCAAGGTATAGTTTGATTGTTCCTCGCTTAGCAACGTCTGTGTCAGTAATAACACAATGTTGCTGTAATTAGTTTATGGGAAGAAGCATGTTTCATGTTTGTACTCACCTTCTTGAAATCTACTCTATTTTTTTAACTGAGATTTATATTCTTTAATGAATGTAAGAATACAAATTACTGTGAACATGTGCTTCATAAATCGTTGTGTATGGGAGCATTGTTTAATCCAAAATTCACGTGTTTGTTTCAGAATTACTTGTTCAAAAAACAAAATACTGTTAATATTATGGGTTCATTAGAACTCCATGTTCTTTGTTTAGTTTTTAAAAGAGTCAGAACCAAGTTTTTAGAATAATATTGGTTTTAGAAGAAAAAAAATCTGAATAATAATTAACAAAAATCAATAAATTCTTCAGGTTTAAAAAGTGTCTTTTTTGTGTTGGCATTATCTGAATGTTTTAGAAGTCACTGATGTGAACTGAGAGAGGTCAAGAGTTTATCACAGGGTAAACGCAAACACTTGCATTTTGGGGGCAATTTAAAGTTTTGGATTAACCAAACTTGTTTTAGGCTGATTTTGCTGTTTACAATGTTGCCATAGAAGGTTTCTTGGCACGCAATGATTTTTTTTGGTCACTTTTGCATTATTGCTTTTTTTAATTCATCAAAATCAACATCTTGTGCAGTAGATACATACGGTACTTTCTTGTATTGCAATGCCTTTTTTCCCTGCCCTTATTTCCTTTTTGTACTCCTTTTTTTCCACACAAAGTTTGGCAACGATTATACTACAGACCAGGGTGGAGAGAGTAGGTAAAAATTAACGGTACTGTAATATGAATGTAAAATGTATCTTGAACATTTTTGAAACATTTTATACCTTTGTTTCCTGTCAAAGCCTGGACTTTGAATTCAAAGTGCAGATGAATTCAAAGAATTTCATTGTCCTTGTTTGCACTGATGTTTTCAAGAATGGCAAAACCCCTATAACTTTTTAAAATTTATTACATATTTTATTCTCTGTGATTTTGCTCAGTATTGAACTTTTAAAGGCTTTGTGCTGTGCAATGAGAGGAGGAGGAGGTGGCATGAGATCTGGGGCAGAGAGTTGATCAAGGCCCAGGCCTCGATTACAGGCCAGCCCCTAGTGGGCCTCACAATAAGATAATGCTATCTAGACCCACAGGTATTTGGTTTCAGTGGAGGGGGTAATAACTGTCACTGAACACTGAGGAGACCTTTCATCCCCGAGCCTTGTGTTGTCAGCCAGCGTTTGTGTGCAGTCTTCGCACAGAGGCAGCTTTTGTGTTGTAGGGTGAGGTCGTGTCACCATGATGGCCTTATATCTGTTCATAGGCATAGACAATAGTCAGCTTTGATTAAATCAAACAGCCATGACTATCTAAATGATAGCCAACATGGCATATTCAAGTTGTTGAGGAGGTGATGTAGTTCTGACTGATTTAGCCGAGCCTGAGGAAGAGAGCTGATAGTGCACCATAAAAAGATTCAGACAAGACTTCAACACAAAGCAGACACATTTTACTCTCTCTCTCTCTCTCTCTCTCTCTCTCTCTCTCGCTCTCTCGCTCTCTCGCTCTCGCTCTCGCTCTCGCTCTCGCTCTCTCTCTCTCTC
>JARVLU010000599.1:23950702-23963317 GCA_031762415.1 Simpsonichthys santanae | reverse complement strand
GTATCTGATGAAACTGCTTTGTATCGGTTTTTTTTATAAAATGAATAAATAAACATCAAATCAAATCAAATCAAATGTCCAATCTTACTTTGAAAAATCATGATAGAGCGAGTCCATGAAAAATGAACCATGAAGTAGCAAGGGACTATTGTAACATAAGAAGGGTAGTTCAAATATTTTGAAGTGGTAAGCTTAAGGACAGTAAATATCTCACCTGCTGTAGATGACATTTTGAACAAAAGTTTAGACAGAATAAAGTTTAATTCTGATCTGACTGATGAGCTAATGACTAGGCCAAGTGATGCAAAGCTCAATGAGGATTTCTGTTGTTACATAAAAAGTTAATAAAGGTTCATGTGAACAATTATTTATTTATAGGTATATATCCTGATGCATGCTCAATCATTTATACATTTCACATTACACCATTATACAGCAGAAACATAAAAAAGTAATCAGGTTGCTACTGCTTGCAAAACAACTGAATTCTAAGTAAATTACAGTGAAGTTTACTGTCTCTGTAACAGAAGTAACAGGAACTGCTTTAACATTTTCAACAGTGAGTTGCTTTAAGATGGCAGCAGTCTGTGGAAGTTTGGTTATTCTGCAGCTTCTGAAGATACAAGATGGCACCGCTCAACCACACCTGCAACCCATTCCCCTGATGAGCGCCAGGAGTACATAAGGCTGCAGAAGAGCTCTACTCTTCACTGGAGCATCACATGCCCACCAGTATTTGTGCTTTATTTAGCCTCTACATGTGATTATCTGTGATAATTAAAACTTACCTTTATTTATTAAGCTTTATTTAACCAAGCAAATTTCACTGAGATCACAGACCTCTTTTGAAAGCAGCCTAACATGTATGTTTTTGATCTGTGGGAGGAAACCCATGCAAGCTTGAGAAGAACATGCAAACTCCACACAGAAAGACCACGGATCCAACTGAGGATTGAACCCAGGACCTTCTTTCTGTGAGGCAACAGTAACCACTGAGCCGCCGTGACGCCGACCTTGCTCTCGCTCCGTGTTTCAGCATTGACGCCTGTGTTCTATCAGACCCTCGACTTCTCTGAGTAAATCCCTGGACTCCTTGTGGACCTCCTCAACTTTATCTACCGCCTTCCAACCACTTTCCTGTCACACCTGTGACTCCTGCTTTGCCTTCCACCCTGTGCTGGAGCTCGTTTGGATCCTCCTCGTTGCTTCGTCCATGAATCCAACTAGTTCCAGAGTTTACGTTGTGGTATTAACACTGTCAAATAAAGCACTGTTAACTTTTCTCTGTTTGGAGTCTGATTTACTTCAGTTCATACTCTCTGGGTGTTACACAGTCCATTTTGGTCGTGGCTCCCCTCAGACTAGCTGTTAGCTCATCAGTCTGGTCAGAGTTAAACTCTTTTTACAGTCTGAGGTCATTCAAAGAGCTATCTGCAACAGGTAAGATAATGTTTGTTCAAAATCTTTTCACAGAACCCCCTTTAAAAAGGCCCAAACTGTCTCTGTCAGCCAAAAAACTTTTCATTAAGTAAAAGAGAAGACGACGTCAAACTTATTCCGGTCTTCTTCAGATAAACAGATTTAGGTTAAGTTTTACTTTTCATTTTGATTCTATTTTACACTAAAATTAATTTGTTGATGTTTTAATAATGGGTTATAGGTTTTATATTAAATTACCTCATTTTCAGATAAATTGCAATGACCCAAATAATGCATTGGTTTCATCTAGTGACACTCTGTAAAGATAATTTTTCAGGACTAATTTGAATCATTTTAACATTAATGAACAAGAAAAATAATTTTAAAAAGGCTAAAAATAAACAGGGCTTACAAGACAAAAACAAAACACATCACAGGAATAGACAAGGGTGTAGAGAGGAAGCTGATATTCATGTGCGTTTGTAACGGTCGATCTAAAACTGAATCCATAAACTGTCTGCGTTTTTATTGCAGCGAGCACGCTGAGCCTCCTCCCAGCTATTCCTGTTTACATCCTGATGACGACGAGCGCATGGCACGGTCCATCATCTGTTAATCCCTTCAGAAATCACAGCCTCCGTATGAACAATGTGAGCGGAGTCTTGCTTCATTCACAATCTGGCGACAGAAAGTCACATTTTTGAGGTCATAAAGCAAATTACGTCAAAGTAGACTCCAAAAGTTAAGCTCAGCTTAGGTTTAGTTAACCTGAGTAATGACATCGAATGAGAGTTTAACTGGTTCTGTTTGAGAATTTTCACCATTAACATTTCCAATCACTAACAAAAAGATAATTCATAATATTCCTGGCTGTAATATTTTGATTTCACTCCTCTGAGCCCCAGCTGTTTGTTGTGTACGTGGCCACATCCTGACAAGACATTGTTCGTGAAAACTGAAAAAAATGTCATAAAACCGGCGCCACAGCCAAAGGAAGGGAATCCTGAAACATGTTTTCCCCTTTGACACCGTTTGAAATATTAAATATTTTACAGTCATAGTAAAGACTTTGGAGGGGTTTCTTGCCCAAAAATTCAAAAAGATAAGGTCTGTCATTGCTTGAAGTGATGCGTGACGTCTGTTCTCTCATTCTGAGATATTGCGAGATGTGTTGGCACTCACTGTGTTTGGTGATGACAATCAACTTCCTACGCATCATGTTTTAGCTCAATATATGTCATCTTGATGATTTATCAGCAGTTTTGTATTGACTAAGGTCAATTGTCAACCATCTTGAGTTGTGTTGATCCCCAAAACTAATAAAAGTTATAAATAATTATCTTACCTGCTGTAGATAATTTCACTTTATACAGAGTTTAACTCTGAGCAGTTTGATGAGGTAAAAGCTAGTTCAACTGTGGCCAAGACGTTGGATCATCCTAAAATAACTCCAGCCTAAAATGATCTTAAAGATTTTGTTTTGCAAAACTTTACATTGCTGTAAATTTCACGTTACACATTTAGTCACATGTGCAGCTGTAGCACGTCTGGCGCAGCATGAGCACTTCCAGCAGAAAGAATATTGTAATAAAATAGCCATGCGCTAACTTGACCTTCTGCCTTAGAAACTTCTGTTTGAATGAACTTCTGTTAATTTTTTAAAGACTTTAGTTGTTTTAAGAAACACAAATCTACGTCTCTGTCCTCTCTCTGACTGGCCAGAGTTCTAGAATTGCGCCGCTCAAGGTGGCTGCATGTTGGAGTAGATCTCACATTCATTCTGAGACTTTGCTTTTGAAAACTTTAATTACAAATTTTTCTGGATGTAAATCCCTTTTTTCGGATGACTACTTCCTCTGGTATCAGATGCTGTGCTGCTGGATGGATTTTTTTATTGAAACCTTTTTAACATGTGGACATTTGTTATGATGCGTAACCATAACAACAAGTTGGTTTTCTACAACTGGGAGCTGCTGATTAACATCTCAAAAGCTCAAATAAGACCTCAACTACAGCCCCGAATCCCAAATGAGTTGAAAAGGAGGTGCCGTGGATGCATTACCGACTACCTGGAGGCTATGCTCAAGTGCTTGACCGCCAAGATCTTGTAGGTAGTGGAAAACATGGCTTGTGACCACGGGAGGACCGAGATCGTACCCTGGCACCTGCTGTTAAGTCCACAAGAAATGGCCATTGCTCGGGGAGGAGTTCTGCCTGGCATTCAGGCAGTCCTGCTGCCCAAGAAGACGATAGGTCTGCTGGGTCTGGGTGGACGGATCGGCATCTGCAGCCAATTTCTTCAGATCTGCTGTGGGACGGACTGCTACAAGAAATCCTTCCTGCCCAAAGCCGTCAGCATCTAGAACAACTCTAATGAAACCAAGATGAGCTACAACAACAATTAATTTCCCTTTGGGATTAATAAAGTAATTTTGAATTGAATTTGCTCATCATTCCAGACAAAATTAAAGGTGAAATGACGAGTGAAATGAAGCTAACATAAATTGAAAAAAGTTGTAAAGGAAGCTCACTTTTTTTTTAATTACTCTTCTTCTTTCGGCTGCTCCCTTCTTCAGGGGTTGCCACTGTGAACTAACTCGCACAAAGACAATTGTTTTGACACGCTTCCTGACACAAACACAGACCACTGAGCTACCACAGCCCTCGGTGTGGAGCAGAGAGCTGTCATCTAGGGTGCCCGGGGAGAGTTAAGGGCCTTGCTCAAGGGCCCAGAGTGGGGCAAATGAGGGTGGAGGCAGGTGTTGCTGTTTCATCTTTCCCACCCACATTTTGATGTTGTCGATCCAGAGAGTTGAGCCGGTGACTTTCCAATCACAGGCCCACCTTCTCTAACCTCTGCGCCACCATGCCCCATTATTTTAAAAAAACTACTCCAATTATAAATAAATCATAAAAGATTGTAAAAATTTCTCTGGTCTCACTGGGATTTTCCCTGATCGCTCTGAAGTGTGACCTCATCTGTGCCAAACAAAGGATCGCAAACAAAGCAGTGACCTACTAGTGCAGGTACAAATACTGTACAGACCTAAAGCCATAACAGGTATGTCACTCTTCACCTTCCTGAAAGAGAAGAAAGTTCCACTGATTTGTGTAAATACTTAAGATTCAGCATTCAGCTACTGGCAAGATTGACCCAAACCCAAACTGCCCATTGGAATGTTCAGCAAGGAAATAAAGAGGCCAGAAAATCAGCATAACAGGGAGGACTAAGTGAAAAAGGCAGTGAATTATATACTGTATAAGTCTCAGCTCCTCCTCACATATGCTATGCTAACAAAATGATGCTACATGGAACAATTCACTAAATTCTTCATTCAACTGACAAGGATCTGGGAAAAAGCAGATCTCACCATTAAGCATTGCCATCCCGGAAATTGGGCTCAGTCATGGCAATCCTCATGATAAGAACCAGCATCTGATAAAGAGTCCTCGCTTGATTCCTGAAATCCAGCTGTGGGGTTTGTACTGGTATGGTACAAACCCCACAGCTGGATTTGGGTGTTCTAACCACACGATGTGTTCTGGCATTTATTCAAATTCTAAGAAGACTTCTGCTTCAATTTTTACTGATTAACAACACAACTGTAACATCGTTTTGTGTTCTATGGTGGTCTTTGAAAAAATCAATTTCTTCTTTTTTTATCTCAAATGATATTTATGACAAAATGTACAAAAAACAGGAACAAAACTATGTTAAGCAGGTCTCCTGTTGTAGCTGTCTGTGGCACCGGTGATGTCATCAACCATGGGCAATAACTCTTACTCCATTATTCATTCAACCGTTATTTATACAGGTTAATCCCATTGAGCCTCGAGGACTCATTTACAAGAGAGACATGATTTTAACAAAGAATGATGACAACAACAACAATAGACAGTCATAAGAGACAAACAATTTTTTTTTTTTACAAATTAAAATAAAATGGCATCCAAAAGGACAGTCAAAAGGAAAAAGTAGCAAAAAATAAAAAATAAAAGCTAGATTATAAGGCAGTGTAGAAAACTAAAAACAGAAACATGTCCACATTGGTTTTTCAAAGGTTTTTGAAGCCACTTAGAGAGTTCAAGTTCGAGAGCTTCAGATCTTTTTGCAATATATTCCAGGAAACAGGAGCAGAGTAGGAGAAGGCCCTTTTGCCTAGTTCAGTCCTCACTGAGGGAACACTGCATGTAATAATGTCCTGAGAAGCACGCACGCTGTAGCTGCACTCACACAGAGACATGAAAATACGACTTTATGAATATATTTAATAATTATGTATAATTATTAATGATTTAATAATGAATGACATGAAATATGTTGCTTCGCCGTATACGCCGCATCTATTAGTGTCATCGCTGGCTGATGCGTCGTGTTTGTTATGCGTCACCGCTGACAGCTGAAAGGTGGGCCAAACCTGGAAGTGTAGGCCAGTGTTGTGGCAAAAATCAATGGGCTGCCAAATGGCGGCCATGGGAGCGTGCATGTGAGGACTTTAACAAGTATTTAACACGATTAACACACAAAAAAAAAAACAATTATATGTTTCATCAAAATTATAGTAAAAGTGTTTCTCAGTCTAATTTTTGCTTAATAAATGCACTTTAACGTTCAAATCAGCTGCATTTCAAAAATTCTGATACGCAGATGCGGGCACGTGCAGAGGGATGAGCCTCTGCACATTTCTTCAAAATTTAACAGGCTAAACACCTAAAAGCATTTATTTGTTTGTGTGACATTATAGTAAAGGTGTGTCAGTCTAAATTTTACTTAACAAATGCACTTTGATGGTCAAATAAGCTGCATTTTTAAAAGCTGATACGCCATAACATGATCGCGCAGAGGGCGACTTGCTGTCCATTTATTCAAAATTTAACACAATAACAACCTAAAATAATTATTTGTTAGCTTGACTTTAAAGTAAAGGTGCGTCTTTGTTGAACTTTTACTTAGTAAATGCTCTTTGACGGTCAAATCAGCTGCGTTTCGCCGGGGCGGAGCATCGAACTGAAGTTGGTTCGGTTGCTCCAGGCAGACGATGGTGGCAGGCTATGGCAAACCAATTGTGTCATTACCGTAATAGTCACTTTTACATACAACATGATACAATGGCATGCCTTACTACTCGACTGTCATCCACTGGCTGAAAATGGTATTCAATTTTTTTTTTTTTTCAGTCAGAATGAATGAAAACGATCAAATCTCAGCCAAAAATTGGTTTATAAATATGGGAAACATCCATAAATATGTCGCTTCTGCCTATAAGTTGCAGGGTATGTAAACTATGCAAAAAAAGGTGACTTATACAGTGAAAAATACAGTACAAACAGTGCCCAGCTTGTTAATAAAAATGCAATGTTCTCAGAAAACTTTGGAGGTTACTTTGACATCTTTGCAGGGAAAGTTTTGCAGATTGCTCACACACCCCATAAGGCTTAAGACTGGAGACGATGGGTCCACTCCTCAAACATGCTCAGAGAACACAACAAACCTGACTTTTAAATTTCCTAAATAACCAGTTCAATCCACAAAGACCTCACCTGCCAACCCACATGGCTCAAAAGGTATTTTTGTAATAACCTGGTTCCAATCCCAGAGGTTCTGTGTTCGTGCCGTGACTGGTCAGATGCGCTTTGGTTGCAGAAGAGGACCTTACTCAATAAGTGGCAGATGGTTGTCTCGTTAATCTTGATTAATGTTCTGGTAATAAGGAAATAAATCATGTTGTGTAGAGCATTTTAACACTTCTTCAGACGTAAGTGCATTTCTAAGGTTCACCTCAGAATAGCACCATCCTCAGGTCTGGCCTTTGCCAGCCTCTCTGATCAAAGTGTGCCGTGTATTCATGCCTGGCTGGAAACAGTCATTCTGTCAGCCTGGCATCCTTCAGTGCTGCAGACCCTCTCTGGCTTCATGCCTGTTTGAAAACAAGGCTGCAGTCCAACTCCTGCATGGACCCACTCTTTCTCACATACACACATAAACACACACACCAGCCCGCCTAGTATTTTTAAACCAGATGTGTTTTTACTGGGTACAGTCTACACTCCCCAGACACTACAAATATGCACTAAATTGTTCTGAATCCAACCTGACAGCTTTCAGATGAGCTGATTAGCTACTTGCAGGGCCATTGATTGTTTAGCAGGTCTCATTGGCTGACACATTAAACCTCTTGGGATGAATTGATCAAAACATACTAACCTCCTGAACTTTAAAACATCTCACCCTGCTCCTCTCCTCAGTCACTATGCTTCTGACAGGAAAAATAAGCATATTTGTTCAGGCAGTTGCTACTAGCTTTTACCTCCATTTTGATGTCCTGTAATGTAGGGAATGATTTGTGAGCGTCCTCTGTGGCTGTGGCTTCTCTTCCTTTTTGTCCATTTGGAGCTGCATCCCCCAATTATCCACTCATTCAGTCACCTTTCAGGCTTTTGGCAGCAATGCATTGCAGAGATGAATTGAATGCATCATGTTTCCACTTGCTGTATGTTTAGCTCTGATCTATTTCTTATAATCCGTTTCCTACTTTATCATAGGAGTGCAAAACTATACTGTTGTTGTCATGGTGGTGGAACAATCAGCTAAAGGGCTGTCCACACAAGAACAGCATTTTGTGAACACGTAAAAGTCTAGTTTTTATTTGAACCATTATAACCTTGTGTCCAGGTCTCTTGTAAATGAGTCCTTGAGGCTCAATGAGGCTAACCTGTATAAATAAAGGTTGAATGAATTAAGACTTTGTTTTGGAAGAGCTCTGATAAACCGCGTTACAGAGTGGGAAAAATATTGAACCTCCTCCCTGGTATTTTTGCGTCGACAACCAAAATGCAACATTTTGTCCATGACAATGTCAAAGCCCCACCCCTAACCTTACGTAATGTGCTCCTGTTAAAACATAGTACAAATCTCTGGTGTTCATTTTACCCTCCAGCAGGACTCTTGGATGTACAGTATGTGTGCACTGCAGCCCTCTGTGACCAGCTAATCTTTCCTCGTCAGCGTGTTTGTTCTCTCTCAGCACTACGGTGCACTGTTTGATAGCTGAACACAGCTGTGAGGAAAGGGAGGAACAAAAAGCTTGTGTGTTCTGTGTCTGCATCTCTGTGTGTTGAGGGGTAGGGTGGAGGGATTTGTTGTGTGCATAGGAGTCTTGATGAGGGAGAAAAGTCAACACAAGTTTGTCATGTGGTTCTGCTGCTCCGTGTAGGTGCTTGAACATTCTGCTGTTTGGTATGTGTCTGTGTGTGTAGTAGAAGGAAGGCAAAAGTGAACAGCCACACACTCATACTCACCACTCCCTGGCTTGGACAACAGAGCTCAGTGTTTCTTTGGATCAGTGGGCTAGTTTCCTAAAACCCCTCTGGAGTTGACCTTGCTGGTGCTGTGGAGTCTCTCATCCGGCCATTTAATTTTATTTTTTATTTTTTGTGTGTGTTTTAGTCTTTCTTCTATGCATTAAGCATTTCTGATGAACGACCAAATGAAGCCCTTTGTGAACATCACTACTGGCTTTTAATTTAAAAGAAACAACAATCAACCAACCAAATGACCAGTGTTAACATCTAGTAATGAGGAACATAGTTTTAAGCAAACAGCCATCCATCCATCCATCCATCCATCCATTATCTTTACGTGCTTCTTCCTTTTCGGGTCGTGGGGGTCACTTGTGCCCACGTCCAGCCATCACTGTACGAGAGGCGGTGTACACCCTGGACTGGTTTCCAGTCCATCACAAGGACACATAGAGACAAACTAGACAAACAACCATTCACGCTCTCATTCACACCCAGAGACAATTCAGATTTACCAATCAGTCTAACCTGCATGTTTTTGGTTTGTGGGAGGAAACTGGAGTACTTGGAGAAAACTCACGAATGCACGGAGAGAACATGCAAACTCCACCCAGAAAAGCCCCACAGCCGGGACTTGAACTGGGATGACCTGCTTGCTGAGAGGCAGCAGCTCTACCAGCTGTGCCACCGTGCCACCCAAACAGCCATCCTTTCATTTTTTTTTTTATTTGCCGTTTGTTTCGGAGTTGGACCACAGAGGCAGCAGCTTGAGCAGGGAGTCTCAGACTTCTCTTTCTACAGTCGCCTCTTCCAGCCTTTTTGTGTGGACTCCAAGGTGTTTCCAGGCCAACCATGAGACATAGGCTTTACAGCGTGTCCTCTTAACCAAAGTCTCCTCCCAGTTGGACATACCTAGAAAACCTCCCTTGGGAGACATACAGGGGACACCCTTACCAGATATCTGAACCATCTCAACTGATTCCTCTGTGTCTCTCCTGGATAGCTGGACTTCTTACCCTGTTTCTAAGGAAGAGTCCAGCTACACTGTAGACAAAACTCATTTAGATCGCTTGTCTCCTCAGACTGAAGAAGTCTTTTGGATAAAAGACGAAACATTTCAACAAAGAATAATCTGTCCAAAGGACCTGACTTAACCTTGTTAGAGTTATCTACCTGGATTACTGAGCAGCATCAGGACATTCTGAAGTCAGAGGAATTTTATAGGGAATTTGTCGTTTTATGCTTGTATAGGGTCAGAAGTGGAGGGAGTGGTGGAGCAGAGGTTAGAGAAGGTAAATCTGTGATAGTAATGTCACAGGTTCGATCCCTCATACCGACAACATTAAAACATTGTGAGTGGGAAAAGTGAAGCACCCACACCTGTCTCCACCCTCATTTGTCCTACTCTGGGCCCTTGAGCAAGGCATTTAACCCCCACCATCTTCTTCCCCAGTTGCCCTAGAAAGCAGCTCTGTGCTCCACACAGAGGGTTGTGCTAGCTCGGTGGTCTGTGGTTGCGTCAGGGAAGGCATCCAGCGTAAAAACAATTGCCAAGTCTTCTTGCGACTTAGTTCGCTGTGGCGACCCCTGACGCAGGGAGCAGCTGAAAGTAGCAAACAAATAAATGAAATGTAGACACCTAAAACTTGTATAAACAAGTGCATTTTAGCTTAGCAGAGGCAAATGTTCCTGTTTTAAGTGTTCTATACGCCTTACAATCTAGCTGTTTTTTTTACTACTTTTTCTTTTAATTACCATTTTATTTTCACTTGTTAAGAAAAAAATAATTTGCATGCATCCTTTATGTTGTTGTCATTGTTGTCCACTGTTGTCATCATTCTTTGTTAAAATTCAGGTGACTCTTGTAAATGAGTCCCCGAGGCTCAACGGAATTAACCTGTCTAAATAAAGGTTGAATGACAAATGGTAGACTGAGGTGAGTAGACTGTAGCAACAGCTGCAGCAGGCCTGACTGGTTGTTTAAAAGATGGAAAATACCAACTTAATTATTTGGCTGTCCAGTTAATTGTCCTCTGTCTAGCATGCACCTTTGTTTTGTCCTGTCAGGCGCTCCAGCTGAAAACAGGCTGTGAACTTCAGTGATGAAGCTGTTCTGTTTCTGGATGTTAATTTGTACACAGTTGAAAACAGCCACGTTTAAAGGGGAATGCCTAAGCTTGTTGATCAGAGGCAGAATTAACCTGAGCTTACTGTGGGTGGAAGTTAAATAGGAAGAATTAGGCAGCAGAGGAGACGAGCTGCAAAGCTTCATCACAGCACCAAAAAGGAGGAATTTTATCTAGTATTGTTGAGGATGTGCTACTATATCAGTATCAAACTCACAGGCCATATCCTAACAAGTGATGCTTTTGTTATGTAGTTTTCTGCTTCAGAAACTGGGGCAGTATGGCTTTAATCAACAAAACATCTCCTCCCGGCTCGCTGGGCTTATATGAGGCCGGAGCTGCTCATTTTATCTACATGTCATTAATGTTTTTGATTGAAAGTCACTGAGCCTCGATGAGGCTCTGTTAGGGTACCGTTTAGAGCTGTCTGTCATATTTGCACTGCTCAGGCCAAACTGTTGAAGCTTTTTGTGTTGTCTGAGACCAGGGTAAGGGGGCTAGGGAAAGGGGGTGGGGATGATGCATCGCTCTCTCTCTTGCTGTAACACACACACCCACAGCTGCTGTGTAGACATTCAGACCACAGAGGAAGCAAAGCCTCATTTCTGTGTGTTCACAACTAACCACAGATCTCTAACAAGCTGTGTGAGCGCGCGTGTGTGTGTGTCTGTGGACATGTTTGAGCTGGTGTGTGCGTGACTGTCGGAGCGCTGAAGGCTGAGAAGAAAGTAAAGTTAGATCTTTGCAGGCAAGTTCCTCTGTGAACAAGATAGAGCCTTAGAGTAGGAACTAAATCCAGAGAATATGCCGGCATTACAAAGGGGGTCCTGTCGTTGCCTCCCATCCTGTGCACAGAAGCAGCACTTCCTAACAGACACGCCACTCTGCATCATTATTTCTTTGTGGGTGACGATCACATGTTGGAGAGACTGATTCAGTGTCTTCCTGTTCCTCTGTAGATTCACCGAGACGGAGAGGCGTCGTTCCATCAGCCTTGCGGCGCTCAGCACTTAGGTAAGAGCAGCTGTTTCTGCACGAACTGTTCTGATTAGGACAGAAAGTGTTGATATTGTTTGTCTCATATCGTTTGTTTTCTTCACAAATGTCAACCTTCTCTTTAGTCATTCAATTTTTTTTCTGCAAGCTGCCCTTCGAGGTTGCTTCCTATCAGCGGCAGACATGTTGCGCTGTCACGTCTGTGTGCTTCTGCTGAAAGTTCTTGTTTACTTTGTCATCTGAGACCCAGCTGTCTGAAGTGACAGAAAACTGTTTGGCCCGGCTGCTTTTTTGCCAGTTTGTTATCGCTGCACAAAACAAAAGCATTTGCATTGCATTTGTTGCAGTCGAAGCCCTGCAGGAGCAGAAAACATTTTTTGTTTGATCATAACCTTCCTTTTCTCAGAAAAAAATAATTAAGATAATTAAATATTAGGGATGCACGATATTGGATTTTTGGCCGATATCCGATACGCTGATATGTTAAAACTTATTTGGCCTATAACTGATACCAATATTTTCCTCCTAGGCCTACTTGCAGAGACTACATAGATTTCTCTGCTGTGGAATTAAAATACCACATTATTCTGCATGGTCTTTGTCAGTTTGGCCTGCTACCAAATTAAGGTGCCCAAAAGGAGCTGAAAATGATGTAACACTTAACTTTGATTGTTTATTGTCAAATTTTGTCATTGGATTGTCATACAAAAACAGCACCTTTTTATTTTATATACTGTATACAGTATATATATATATATATATATATATATATATA
>JARVLU010000599.1:23920061-23933105 GCA_031762415.1 Simpsonichthys santanae | reverse complement strand
GTGTGTGTGTGTGTGGGTGTGTGTGTGTGTGTGTGTGTGTGTGTGTGTGTGTTTTTTTAGGTTTTGTAAGTTCCTTGAAAATGAATTCTAGGAGTCAGCGATGTTGAAAAATGATGCATACATCTCCTTTTATGTCTGCAGACTGATGAGCCGGTGACAGGAGGAGACAGTGCCAGCGAGGTGTCTGTCTCTTGCTCCTCCACGGACGACACAGCCAGCGTTGGCCCGTCCAGTTCCAGTCCAGAGGGCAGCCAGGGCCTGGGCTGCAGCTGGAGCCCAGAAGAGAGCATCCAGACTGGGGTAGCAGCCACTGCAGGCCTGGACAGGGGTGGCAGCGGAGGGGGAGGAGCAGCAGACGCAGAAGAGGAGGCAAAAGACAGAGTGACCGAGGTGCCGCATCGGTCCTGTATCTTCCAACACAGCATCCGCTCGCTGTCGCCCCTTCGTCGCCACAGCTGGGGTCCAGGAAAGAACAACGGAGGAGAAGCAGAGATGAACCAGAGGAGGTGAGATATGAATCTTATATTTTGAATTTAGTTTTTAGAGACAATCATTCTTTTTTAGCCTAAACGCTCACTGCTGATGCTCATCTGTGCATGTCAGTGGACCATTGTCATGGTCGTGTCATGACATGAACATGGATCATGTTCATACCATGTGTCAGCATTATCAAAGCTTGTTCCAGTCATTTCTTCAAAACCATGTTGACAGTTTTGTCCCGTGCTGTGAGCAGCTGTGTTGCCATTTGTCTGACAACTGTTGGGAGCAACACAAAAGTCTGCATATAGATTTATATACTCAAACACACAGACGTCAGCTGAAACACACGCAACACACTCAGCAACACGTACAGCAATTAATGCAACACAAACTGCCTGACATTAGCTGCTCAGCACAGCAAAAACAAAATCATGACATTGTTTGTCATTAATAAAGCTGATCATTTAGAAATGTGTTAATTGTTTTCCTGGTATGTTTTTATGTAGGCATTTGCAGAATTTGTGTTTTTTCTATGCAGTATCTGTTCCACAAAGTTAAAAATAGAAAACAATAAAACAAACGCTTTAGAAAAGTTGCATCTATTTTTACAACAAACAGGCTACTAAGTTTTAGTATATTTAGCTTGATAGTGTTACTAATAACAAAATGAAATAGCTTTAACCTGAAAGAAAATCATGAGACATTTGCAAAAATGCAGAGCTTTTTAATTGTTCATGAGGTTTTGTAAATATAACAAGAAGCTAAAATTAAAGGTGCAAAGTAAATAAACACGTCATCGTCAAGGTTTTACCTTGACCTGTCTTCTGTTTGTTCAAATCCTAAAATAACACTTTCCAGCAAAGAGGTTCTGGGAATCCTAGTTAAATGGGACATCTTTGTGATGCAGAAGGTTTTAGACAGACACAACACCTTTGTTGAGCATCAACACCCTCAGAGCCTTCAGGTTGCTCAGCTACAAGCAGAAACAAAGTATTAAGAAGTTCCCTGATGCATGCTCAATAATCCAGGTAGAAAAATCTAGGTATTAAGAAGTTAACGTAACAGTACTTGAAGGAAGGCATATCGCCGGCCGTCTTTAATGACAGAGTTTTAAACCAGTGTTGTCTAATGGTGAGAAATGATATTTTGGTTAATGTAACTAATGTATTCTGCAGTCTCACGTGATATTGTGAGATCTTGTGAGATGTGATGGCGCTCGTTGGCTTCAACAAGTAAAGCCAAAGTTTGACGAAAAAATACTGCGCTGAGTGTAGCGCTCAGAGTTCATGTAGGGAATGATGCTCAGCTACCAGCAGAGCAAAGTTTAGATCAATATTTTTAAAAAAAGGACTGAATTAAAGCCATCTTTATATTTCCTGAAGTTAGTTGGCTGTGTCGGCCATTTTTAATTTGGATTGACTCCAAACTAAGTTACTAAGATACACACCCACTGATTACATTGCATCCATCCATCATCTTTACTCACTTCTTTTTTTTTTGGGATCATGGGAGTTATTGGTGCCCATGTCCAGCCACCACTGCGAGAGGTGGGGGACACCCTGGACAGGTCTCCAGTCCATCACAGGGACACATAGAGACAAACGAGACAAACAACCGTTCACTGTCTCACTCACACCTCACACCTCAAACTGGAGTACCCAGAGAAAATCCATGCATGCAGGAAGAGAGCATGCAAACTCCACCCAGAAAGATCCTGGGCTGGGATTTGAACTGGCGACCTTCTCACTGAGAGGCAATTGAGCCACTGTGCCACCCTGATTACAGTCCAGTAAGATTAAATGAAAACAGTACAGTACTTCATACGATAATTTACCCAACAGAAAGACAACATGTCAGACAAACAAACAAATATGGACAAACTTACATTGTGGCCATTCAGCCTTTGGCGGTCGTTGATATTTAACTAACTTCTGACACAGCTGTTGTTGAAATTCAGAAACAAAAACGCCACAACATGACTTCTTGTTTTATTCAAACTTTAAATACATTTGTGCTTTTTTTTTTCTTAATAATTACAAACAAATTTGAGTGCTGGAGGACAACAAAAGAGTAATAGTCTGAAATTTGGATTACACCAGGATATACGTGGACTGTTGTATTTGAAAGTCTGTCTCCATCTGTCATGCGGCATTAAGGTGTCAGGTAGATAAATTTGAAGCCATCAGTAGCAGCGCATTAGCTTCACTTAAATAACAAAAATCCACCTACCAGCACCTCTAAAGCTCATTAATGAAATAATAAGTGTTTATGCTGTGACAAGCGGTCATGCTCATGGCTATTTATTGGCCCAGTGCATTAACTTCCCCTTTTTAACTTTGGAAGTTGGCAATGAGGAGAGATTCCTGAGAGTGACTGCTCCTGGCTCTAAAATGTTTTTTCCTCGTTCCAAACCAGTTGTTTCTCCATTTTTTCCCCTGCTAAATGAAGCCAAATGGTTCCTGGCTTCATGTCTGTGTATAACAGACAGGTATGTGAGGAGTATCTAACCCTCGGCAAGAAGGCAAATAATCGTTTTCCGATAGTGGTCTTAGTTCTGAAGAAACAGTGTTGATCACGTGCTCAAATAATGCCTTTTAATTCTGACTTTTTAAAAAAGAAGCCATGTTCCCATCGTCAGCTGAAATAATTAATTCATCATGTTCATGCTTACATGACATATTCTCAAATCCTAACTCGTTTCACCCATCCATCCACCACTTCCTGTTTCTGTTTTCATCACCTCCAGTTCCACTCGTAGCCCCGTTGAGAGGAAGCCGGCCTTTCACAGGAGAAGGTACTAATAAATCACACTTGCCGAGACTGACTGGCTTCTTCGTGAGATGCAATGGCAAATTTATGCAGGTTTTTGTTGTAAAGCCCCTGCTTTTTAATATATGCTTGCTGCACTGCTCCTGCTTTCTGCTGCATCCCTGCAGGCATCGGCTCTGAAAAATGTTGCTCTCTTTTCACCCCTGTTGGAATGTGCATAAGGCGCTGTGGAAAAACATGCTGTGGCTGAGGCTCTACTGTTTTATATTGCAGTGGTAATAGCAAGAAGTCAAATGGAAAAAGAGGAGTTTAGTTCTCGAGGTTTAGCTGTATATTGCTAGACGTTGAGAACAGACCTCTTTTTTCCCCCCTTATAGGGATTTTTTTTTTCTTTTTTTTTTTTGACAAATCTAATGGCGTCAGAAGTGTTTTGAGTTACGTCCTGGAGGAGACAACTCAGAGCCACAGAAATAAAACCAGAATGGAAGTTGTTCTCGCTGCAGAATGGCTTTGTTGACTTTCTAAACTGCACTTTCACCTAGAAAGAGACAGGGGGAGGCAATGATAAGGGAGCCTGACTTTTCCTACATTTATCTTGATAGATTGAGCAGAGTTGTTTCAGTTCTGTAGACTGATCCAAACGTTCATGCTGGACTTCTAAAAGTCGCTGATTTTGGGGAAAAAAAGTCCTGCATCTTGAAGTTTTTGGGCTTGTGGGCGATGAAGGTTGTTAGACCACGGGGTGAGGTGGACAGGCAATCAACGACACAACGAATGTGTTTATTTTAGTTTTATTATTGCAATATGCATTTGACAGCTGCTACCCATTTTATCGACATTATGTGTGTGTGTGAGGTTTGATAGGTAGAGCAGGTCCAGTTGTGCTGGGAGCACTTCTCTACCCATTAACAGGTAAAGTTCTGTTATAGACTGCCACCACTGTCAAATATGGGCTCTGGTATCATTTTAAGACTGACCAAAACCTATCATTTAAAATCACACTAGAAAACAAATACCGTAATTGTCGGACTTTAGAAAGCACCTGTCCCTAAGCCGCAGTTATTAAATATGAGATAAATCATAATTTTGTTCATAAATAAGATGCTTCTGTTATTTAGCCACGGGCATCCATTGTTCACCGTCGGAATCTGTGCCCCCAGACTGCGTCGGCATAATGTGCAACTTTCTTGCAGTACAAGACTCAGCCAGCAGGTGAAGTTTCACAGGCTATAGTTTGCTTTCAACACATACTCGTACTGCAAGACTGTCACGTCTTCATGAAGTTTCGCTGTCTGATTCATGTTTACAACCATTATAGCTTCAACATGAACACAATAATCTATCTAAGCATAATCACTGGACAGAACAGTGCCAATCACCTACGTACCTGAAATTATTTAAAAATTACTTACTAGTAAAACCCAGTCTTATCTAGGTCATGTGACCAGAAGTTAAATAATACTGGTAGAATGCGATAAATATTCATTAGATTAGTATCGTTGATTTTTATTGGTAAACACTTGTGTTAACAACTGCTGTTTTGAAATTTACTTTCTAAGTAAATTTGACATTTTTTCTGCTCAGCAGAGCTCATGAGGAAATTGTCTCCTCGGCTGTTTTACAATGCCCGTTTAAGCTTAAATGAGATACTAGTATTTAAACATATATTACGTGCAAAGTTTTTAAAACTTTTATTTAAATATGTACCTGCTGTGACTGACTGCTTTAAAAATAAATCTGACAACTTGTCCACTACTGTGCTCTCGTGTTCGGATGTGACTTTAAAATGAGATCCCAGTATTTAAATCATATTTACTGACACAGGAAGACAATGTCACACAGAACGAATTTTAAAACTTTTATTAGCACATGTACCAGACTTGACTGCTTTTGCGTCTCCAGTCCTGACCATCGACACACGTTGGTCTGCTCAGCTCTGTTTCGTCCTTGACAGCTGATCGATTGTGTTTAACATGACAGCTGCGTCATAAAAAATTGTCCATGCATTTTCCATTATTACTGAACAAATGAACAGTTCTGTGCATGAAGCGCAAAATACAATAAACAACATGGGAACCATCTTAAGAAATTAATTCACGTCTGTCTTGGGGGATGGTCCTCCAGAGTACCTCATTGGTCATTTAGGTTAGACTTCTGGTCACATGATGACAGAGTGTGTGGAGTTGTGCTTGGGTGTTTGAAACCCTGAGCGAGAGGCTGTGTACATCTGATTACCTGAGAGCATTCTCTCGATGTCACAGACACCTGCTCCCATGAAGGGCAGTGTGCTGGGAGCCACGAGCACCCAGCTCTGTCAAAGGAAAATGTTAGCCAGACGCAGGGACCTACCAAGAGACAGCAGGAAGTACTTAAAATAAAATATAAAAATATAAATTTTGATCATTAAGAAAAAAATACATAAATAAGATGCATATAAACTGCAAGGTACAAAGTGTGAGACAAAGTAGCGGCTTATACACAGGCAATTACTGTACTGTACATTAAAAACAAAAATAAAAACTAGACATCATCCTGTTCAGATCCCCTTAGTGATACTGCTTTAAGACATGTATAATCATAAATATAAATAACAACAAAATAGCCTACAATTTCTGTAAGAACCAGATGTATCAAAGCTCTTCTGTGGTTTGTGGAGAGGGCGGCAGCCGCCACCTAGGAACATGATAGAAGCGCTGCGTCTGTTACTTATCTGACAATCCACATCCTGGTTGATCGAAGTGATTTGGATTTTCTTGCTAAAAGATTTGCCCAAACAACTTGTTTGACTTTGAAAAAAGCCTAAATTAAAAAAAAAGCAAAACAAAACAAAAAAAAACCCCTTAAAATTAAGACGTTAAAGCAGCATTTTTTTTTTAATGTATGCACCTTTTTTATCTATAGATTTAATATGTAAATGTATCTGATAAGTTGGTGTCCGTAACTTGAAATCATCTAAAACAACATTTTTGAATGACAACTGGAACCAGACTGAAATATTAATGAAAGATTATTTTGAGGTAGTAAATGTTGACATTATTTTCTTTTGATGTGTAATTTTTCTCTTAAAATTATCTTTGATTAAAACAGTTTTTACTTTGATATTGTTTGAGTGGGATGTTTTTTATTTTATTTTTTTATTTTATTTTATTTTTTATCACAGATCTCTAATGACCAAACTATGCTTCTGTTTTTTGCCACTTGTAGGGTGCCAAGCTTCCTGACAGAGTAGCACAATAGCTGTACTTGTGTTTTAATAATAGCTAACAACATCAGCCGTCCACCCTATTTTTCATGCTCTAAATAAGGCATGTCTTGTAGTGTAAAAGGCCACCGCTGTAACCATCTGGCCACATCTGCCACATGGAGGAAACAGCAGCTCCAGCAGTGCTTACAGTGTTCAGGTTATTGTGCTTCGGTTTCTTTTTCTGGGAAACAGCTTGGGTTCAGTTTGATTTCCTGCATGTTCCTGGTACAACAAGAACTCTGCAGCAGGAAATAAACTGAATAAATTGACCAGGTTTGGGTTTCACAGTGGGAAATAAGGTGCAGGACGTTACGTCCTCTTTGTCATTATCCCCAGACGTTCTTGATCTTGTGTCATCGCCACATCCTTCTCCTTTTGCTGCCTTGTTATCCTTGCTTGTTCATCCTCCCATCATTGTTCTTTATGTCCAAATCTCATATCGCACCCCCACATCACCTGTTAGTATGAGCTGGCGTCCTCCTGAAGCCATGTAACAGTAGTTAGTTGTTGCAGGTACAATATGGTGGTTTGTGCTTGGTGTTCCTTTTTTTTTGTGCTGTGATCATGTGACTTTTTTTAGAGTAGTGCGTATTTACAAGCAGCTTCATTTGCATTAGCCGTTGTTGTGGGTGTGTTTTGTGTGTGTGTATGAATACCCTGACAGTCAGACAGTTGGTGGCTTTCTACTCTATAGCAGAGAGCTGCAATCGCTGCAGGTGGTATTCAGAATGGAGGACTTTCAGACTCTGTAGGGTGAGTATGTAATAACACTGCCAGGAAGGAGGCTTTAATATGACAGATACAGCCATCTGCGCTCCCTGAGGATTGGTGAGCGCTGCTCCACACCGGTCACTGATGATTCTTTTAGTCCAGTCTTAGTTAGCGATGCTTGAAAGTGTTGGATTGATGATTTGCTGGATAGCGGTATGCCACGCAGACCCAAAGAAAAAGGAGATTTACTGCGACGCTTGGACCATGAGCGAGCCTGTCCTGAAGCCGATAGAGCTGCAGCTTGGTAGCATATCTCATTCTGAAATGTAGCTGTAGTTTTCCTCCCCATAATCATTGCATTGAATTTTTCAAGGCCTCTTATTCCCGGTCATAGATCCATGTAATTGGGGTTGTAAATCACAGCTGCACAGCTCTCTGTGCTGATGCTGATGTTGGAAGTCATTTGCAGCTGCTTCAGCTGTAAATCTACCCCAAAGGCTAGCGATGGCTCAGCTGACTAAATACTGTGCAGGACCAGCTTTGTGTGTGTGTGTCTGTCAACAGGTGCATGCATGCATGTTTGTGTGTGTCTCATTACAACGGTTGTTGTGTTTGTCCAGTAAGAAGAGCTGAATATCTCAGAACCGCTGATGGAGTCTGTGTAGAGTCCTCCTGTCCTTTTCTCACTCTTGTCCTCCTGTTTGTTCATGCAGTTACAGCTTGGAGGGACTCAGCGGGGTCCATGAAGAACTGAGGGGCTCCATCGTCCAAGGGCCCCGTGTCCAGGAGCCTTGGAGGATGCCCCGACATGACAGTGATGACAGGGTCTCCCTGGTTTCTCTGACAGAAGAACAGGACGAACGGGAAGAGCAGAACAGGCTATGTGACCCAGTAAGCTGAGACACACACGCGCACGCACACACACACACACACACACACACACACACACACACACACACACACACACACACACACACACACACACACACACACGCGCACACACACACAACTTTGTTCTTTAGATCCTGAATTTTTAAACATCCTCAGCCCGACTCATGAGAGGAGTAATTTATCAATAAGCAACTCTCACATACAATAATGACAGCGTAGATGTGTCTGTCTGTGGATTGATGAGTTAATAATCATCACTGTCCTCAGTTTTATTCTGCTCGTAGGTTTTCAACAAATAGTGAACATAACATCACAAACCAAACATCCAGTTTCCTCTTTTGTTGTTGATCCTTCCTGTTTCCTATTGAATGACTGCTGCTGTTTTGTTCCATTTTCTCTCTGTCCGCCTGCCTCTGCGTCCTCTTTTTCATTTCTGTGCACCCAATTTGATGAAACTTTGTGTCTCGTGCTGCAGAAATTAAGGCGGTACCAACCTATGCGAAACAGCTGCCCATCAATGACCCTGCCCCTGACCAAGTCTGTGTCCATGGTCGCCATCAGTCATAAAGACATCGATGGTGAGTGCCTGCCTAAACGTTTGCCTAGTAGTTATGTATTCAATGAAGTAATTTTCTGTAACATTAGACCTCTTCAGACTTTTACCAGTTGATTTCCTCTTTTATTTTGATTCATAAAAAGCTTGTTTAGTAATTTAAAAGTGTAAAATTTTAAATAGGGCTTGTCTTTCACCTCACCTAGAGTGAACAGTGGGGACACACTCAGAAAGTACGTGATGACAGATTTAAGGGTTGTAGTTTTCCTTATGTCTAAAACCAATAAAGAAATACCTGCAAGAGAAAGAAAATGAGCCCCCGAAAGGTAAAAAAAGGAGGTTGAGTAACAACTAGTAGAAGTAAACGTCTGATTTGTACTGGGTGTTATTATAGCGGGTTGCAAAAGCATTCACTCACACCGGCATTCTCTTTGTGAGAGAAATAAAATGAAAGACTCCGTTTGCATCAATACAGCAGCAAGTCTCTTCTGATGTGTCTTTATGAGCTTGGCTCACCAAGCTACAGGAGCTTTTCCACATTCATGACCAAACTGCTCCTGCTCCTTCAGGTGAGGTGGGCCCAGCTTGTGAACAGCAATCTTTACACCAAACGACAACGTGTGTGGAACCACGTCTGAGCCATTACAGCACATTATATTTCCTGTAACTGACCAATTATTGCCAATGAAATGTATACCCACTGCATGATGCTGCCACTATCATGCCTCACTGTTGGGATGGTGTTATCAGCACAGTGAGAGGTGTTGGTTCATGGCCCAAACAGTCCATTTAGTGTCATGTGACCACAGCTCCTTCTTTAGGCTGTTCTGGAAGTGATTTGGTACCTGGATGAGTGAGCATGAACTTTGTTTTCTGGAAGTTTCCGGTTTGCTTTTTACTTTTATTTTGGTTGTTTTGTTTTGTTTCCTTTTTAAGCAATGGCTTTTCCTGGCTGTGCTTCCTTGAAGCCACACTCTGTTTAAGTGGTTCTATGAACATTTGCCTCAAACTCTGCAGAAGAGCTCCCCGACTTTGTTCTGTGAGACTTAGAGATCATTTGATGCTTGGATTGCTCACAGGTGAATCACCTTCACCATTCACTTCTTTAAAGTCTTGTTTCATGTCTGTATTGATCAGGAGGATTTTGTTTAAGTTTGTCATTTATTTTCAATCTAAAAACCATCTTAATGTCCAAACTGTGAGGCTCCAGGAGTGAATCAGTTTCAACCCATTGTATGAAAAAAACACCTGTTTATCTTCATTTTTAATTATCACTATGCTAGCTTAGCTCTTTTTGAATGATCCCTGCCTGTTGTGGTTCTTTCCTTGCTGCCACCTTGCCCCTCAGCGGTGGGACGTCTGAGACGTAGGAGGCGAATTTCCTTCTCTTTCAACCTTTCTCCCATCCTCACCAAATCTAAGTCTCAGTTCGTTTATGGAGACACATCGTCAAGCGATGATGAGGATGACTCGAGTAAGTACAGAGCTGTAAACTCAGTTAAAGAAAAACTAGATCCCATAATAAAACCAGAACAGTAGCTTTTCCTATTAGAGCCTTAGATGCACCCCTCCCTACCTCCCTCGTGGCTGCAGCTCCTGTCGCTGTGTGAAAAGAAACATGAATCATCGTGCTGAGGTGTGACCCTCTGTGCAGCCAGGTGGTTTGTGTTGTTGTCACATGACAACCTTCAATACAGTCGGCACACCCAGACGTAATAAAACGATACTTGGACTGATGTCCCCACCTGCGGGGAAACAGACCTCTCCTCTCTAAAGAGAGAGACATTTAGATTGTTCCCTGTAAACTTCCTTCAGTCAGCTGATTTACTTTATTATTTGTAATGATTGACCTCTCCACTGTAGGACTGCGTGAATTACAAATAATACTGAAGGCAGGTAAAACCAAACTGATTAGTCACAACAGACTTATCATGAAGCAGACCACTGATATTTAGCTGTTGTCAGTTTTATTAGCGTTTTAAAATATATCTGAAGCAAAATGGCAAAGGAAAAAAAGTTTTTTTTTTGTTGCTGTTCAGCTTTGGCAGCAAGTTTTGTGTTTATCGCTTCTATTTGCCACATTGAATAAAACCTTGGCTTCTCCTGTTCCCTGTGCTGTACTGCATTACCTTTGTATAAACTGGCCTTTCTGCAGTCTCATTGCAAAAACTGTAAAGAATATAACCAGCAAAAAAAGAAGCAAAATATAATAAATGGGCACTGTAGTGAGTCTGAGGAGAGATGTGAGCTTGTCACATTTAGTCAAAGACGTTGAGACTTTCTTTTCCTCCTTTTATTCAGGAGATATTTAGGAAATATGCATTGACTGTTTTGTGTCTCACGCCGTCTTACTTTGCTTTTATTACCTTGTTTGACTTTATGTTGCAGAGCTGACTGGCAGTGCTGTGTGTATTTTCATGTGCTTCTAAATATTGAGAAGGAGTGACTGTTTTATACAAAGTAGAAAGCTCAACGTTCCTCTCATAAAGATGCTTTATAATTCACCTTGTGGTTACCATGGGGTTAAAGACTGTGGTATATTGTTTAACTGGTTTTTCAGTTTAATATTTTTATAGTCATAAATGACTCAACTACTGGAAAATAGCTATTTCAACCTGGAAGAAGAGCATGAATAGAACTAACCAGTTTCATCCACCTGGATGAACATCCAAAAGGGGAGGTATGTTATGTAGTCAGGTGATGACAATTAGGGGTGCACCAATAAATCGGCCGGACCCAGTTTTCTTAATTTTGGGTGATTGCAATCAGCTGATACTTATACGAGAAACCGATTTTACTGATTTTTTTTTTTTTTTATAGTTTTCACAACAATTGTCTGAACTTCATTAATATTTCAGAGCACTACCTCATGGCCAGTTGAAGCAAATTTGTATTGTTTCTAGGATATTGTTAAAGGACATGTTTTTCAATTAAATAAGATTGGAAAATTGAAGGTGCATTGTGACCTTATAACACTTGACAGTGTTGCTTATACACCAATATCGGTATCGGCCAAAGTAGAATCAGCAGGTCAGATTTTTTTAATAGATTAGATTGGTGATTGACCAGAAAACTGCAATCGGTGCACCCCTAATGACAATATATTTTACTTGGTCAACAAAGATGTATTAGATTTATTTTGACATTTCCATTCCATTCAGTAGGGATTTGTAGCTCTGGACTAAAAGGCAGTTGTGCCTCAGTCACCTGGTTATGGAGCTGCCACAGTTTTATGAGGGTTCCTAAAGGCATCAAAGCTCTTTCAGAAGCTTTAAATGTAACTTAGTCTTGTCCTTGCCAAATCCGTTCAGCTTGGACATGAATTGATCACCTCTGACTGAGCTTTGATATTCAATGAAAAATGAGCTGGTTGTTTGTTTGTTCATCTCCACAAAATATATATTTGCCTTTATAATTTAGGACTTAAAACAGGGGGTGTCCAAAGTGTAGCTCGAGGGCCATTTGCGGCATTTTGAGTGATTTTGTGCAGCCCACGACTGCAATTAAAGAATGGTATAATTTTGACCACAGGCTTTAGAGGTTAATGCAGATGTCACTTCTTTAGATTTAATGCTGATACTTTTTTTAACTTTTAGGTTTAACAGCAAAACAGATGAAAATAGTCTTCTCAAAATGAGCGAAATTAAGTACAATATAAACATTTAGCTATAATTAATCTCTTTATCTACAACAAACCTTCACTGACTTGCCAAAAAGTAGAATTTTGGATAACTGTACTTTATAAAACTTGGCTAAATATAACAAGTGGTATCATCGACATACAAAGTGATCAACTTTATCAGTGTCCCTTCAAAACGTCCATCAATCTGTTTTAGTGACAGCCAGCTGTTTTTCAGAACTCAGATGACCCGTTTGGGCCGCCCATGGCCCAAACGGGTGATTTAAGTTCCACCCCTTTTTTTTTTATTTAAAGAACTCGTTTTAGAATTTTGTCTATGAAAATAAACAAAAATGAACTTTCAAAGCACAAGAAAACACATAATAACCCCACCACTAAATCTAAATTCTAAAAATAAACTCAAAGTTAATGTTTATGAGGTCCTAATGTTCTGGATCTACAAAAACTTTAACTAAACTTAACCTTTCTCCAAAATATTATAGAAGTTGTTTAAAAAAAACATGCTTATTTATTTATTTATTTATTTTTTCTTCTTCTTAAATTCAGATTTTTTTTTCTGGCCTGCGAGTCCTTTCATCTACACCATATGTGTCAAACTCAAGGCCCGGGTGCCAAATGTGGCCCTCCTTAGCTTATCTGGCCCCCAAGATGTTATTTTAAATTTAAAATACTTGTATCAATAAATACCCTGATGCATGCTCAATAATCCAGGTAGAAAAATCTAAAAAAGCTAAGTCTGGTCCTCTGGACATTCAA
>JARVLU010000599.1:23879889-23891837 GCA_031762415.1 Simpsonichthys santanae | reverse complement strand
AAAAAAAAAAAAAAAAAAAAAAAAATTTCTGTTTATTAAACCAAAATGAAAAATTGAATAACGAAGCGTCATCCGATTTTGTGCACAGAACAAAAATGGAAAAAACTGAAAACGAGTGCCCACTTTTGATTATCGTGGTTTTATTTTTGACAAGTGGTCTAATCCAAAAGTTTTCATGGTGGATTTTGAAAATTGAACCATCAAATTATTACCCCCCAAAACAACTTTTTGGACCAACATGTTTATTTCACAAAAAAGTCAATATTGGATTTGCAAAATATTGCATATTTCAGTGTAAAGTAAATTGATTTGAAATTAGATCAAATGTTCTGTTGCGATTACAATAACTGGTTTATTTGAAATGCCCCTCTCCCAACATGGCTGGGGCCATCAGCTTCAACCACAAGAAAAAAAATTCCCTTCAACTTCTTTACAAGAAAGACAAGACTTTTGTGTTTTTTGTTTTGATAATAAACATTTGTAAAACAATTGTGTATATATACAGTATTTCAAATTAAGTGATGGGGCCAGCATCAGTTACCATGGAGATCAGATGGTTCAAATTCAGCTTACTTCCAGATTCAGCAAACTACCATCTCTCAGAAGTTTCTCTTTTCTTATCAACATACAAAAAAAAAAAAAGTCAGGAAATAAGTTTTTAGGTGGGTAAAAATCAAATTAATTCCCTGCCATTTTAGACGTGTGTACACAAGCGGCAAGCTACACAGTGCAGGGCAGCGAGGACTTCCGGGTCAGACCACTTGTCAAAAATGAAATTATGATAATCAAAAGTGAGTGCTCGTTATCTGTGTTTTCCATATTTGTTTGATAAACGAAAAACACACAAAGGTGTGTTTTTGTTTCAAACGAAAAAACGAACTGCCTGAATTAACCCCCGGTCTGCGATGAGGACTGGACTCCCCGTACGGGTGTTTTTTATTTCAGTGTGTCCTGTAAGAGGCTCGTGGTGCCTGCCGGTTATTTGCTTCGTGTCTTTTGTTTATGGATATAATCCTGTCATAGAAACAAAGGAGAGAGGAGCTTGTTTTTCAAGTCTTCGTACGTTTCGACTACTGGGAGAAACGACTCATAATTCTGTTCCTCGCACAACAGAAATATATTTTTTTTAAGAAGACAACCTGCTGTGAGAAATTGACACATGTTTTCAGTAGGTCATCGGCGTACGGAGATATTGTGAGGAATGTGGGCTGTTGCGCTCCGTGACATTTTCCCCGTGGTATAATCGACTGAAGGAACAAATACGTCGTCAGGCTGTAATTGGTTATTCAGCAGCGGCGGCTTCAATGTGGAGGGGAAGCCGAGGGTCGGAAAGCACAAGCCCATCTCTTGCCAGGGACAATCAACAGAAGAGAGTCAGGAAAATTCACCCCGCCCCCCCCACCCCTTCCCACTGATGATAAGCCTGTCCATGAGCTGGGCACGTCTGTCAGGTGAACCCCGCATAGCCTTAAATCTTTACGATAAAAATGCACTAGAGTAGAAGCCAGCATCTTCTCAGGAGAAGAAGAGGAGGGCTTTAATACCTCTTTCAGTCAGAGAAAATATTTGTACTGAAAAACTGGTACACTGTTTCACTCAGCAATGTAAAAATGATCAAAACCTGTAAATATTTATGTATAAAAACAAATCCAGTGTAAAAAATAAAAAGGAGGAAAAAAAGCAAAACAAATTGTTTTAATTTGTGATTTATTTTGTTGCATTTTGTAAGAATGTTTTATTTATGTAATATCCTCATCCTGGGGGGTGGTGAACAATGTAAAAACATATTTCTCTCACAATAAAAACAGATGTAATGCACACGGCGTGTTGCTGCTCAGTTTTCTGCTTCCTGTTTCTGTGTGAAGACAAAAGTTCATCAGATGAGAAGATGAAACTTTTTTTTTTAACTCCCAAAGTTTATTAGAGCTCATTAATAAAATGATTTATAATGATGAAATGTTTTAAAGTTTTTGGCTGCTTTATTAGGGTTTTAATTAATTTCCAAGTGCTCATTTCAGTAAAGACGTTTTATTTTGCAGGTTTGAAAGACAATAAAATTCAGCTTCATAAATTAGTCAAAGTCTCTGATGAAACAACAAAACATTTTAAAAATATATATATCAAAACTGAAATGCAAACTAAAATTTTGAATCAAAATGACAAGACTATTTTTCCATATAATGTGGAACTCATTCTACAGTGATAAAATAAGTATGGGAACCATTTTCAATGTGGTCATCTGCCCTAAAAATGGATGTCGGACCGTGCGCCTCTCAGAAACTGCAACAAACATCAAGACTTCAGTCTCTGCAAGCCTGAGCAAATTACACGCTGAAAATAAAATTAAATAAAAATATGTATGAGACAATATAAGGATTACAAAATGAATGTGTATAAAAACAAATGAGACAAAATGATGTTATTCCAGCTGTTAATTTGTTAATCCATGTGTTTGCATATTGATCTTTGATCTGTAGGTGGCATAGAGTAAATCTGTGTCTGCAGGTGTATTGATGTATGTGTATGTAGCTATGCGTGCACGTCTGCGTGTATAATTATCAATGCATGTATGAGTATTATGTATAAACTGAATCACTGGTTTGAATCAGAAGCTGCATGTAAACCTAGGGATAGAACTGGATAAGCTTTCTTCCTGTTCCCTTTTTGAACATTTTTGTTTTGTTTACAGAATATTTTGGTGGAAATATTTACCTTTTATTTATTTAATATTTATGTTTAATGTTTCAACTGTTCAAAATGAAACAAAGGAAAAAAAAAAACTATTTAAAAGCCTGGAAGAGTATGGTTCAAAGAGTGTCCAAAAGAAAATATGTTCCTCAGACGTGAACATGGCATTACAACTCAAAGATACTCGTAAAGTATGAAATCAAACAAAGTCAGATTTTACTCCGGTAGTTTTCCACATTTAATAATATGTGTTATTGAAATGTGGGTCTGCGCTAAATGTAAATAAAACACTGAGCTCTGTAGCCATGTGGAAGCTTCAGTCAGCAAACAGACCTACATTAGGCTGGCCATAATCTGTGGGGGTAAATACATTTGGTGAAACTGAACAAGTCTTAAAGGAGATGCTTTTTGGTGAAAATAGACGAGTGAATCTGCTGCTGATAGATGAAAGAAAAGAGAATGAAGAACTGAAACAACTCGAGTATAAATATCAGGGATCAAGCAGAGTGATGGAGCGTTCATGCACCCGGTGCCAAATTCTGCTGACGGGTTTGAATTTTACGACAACTTAACTTTCGATGAGTCACTCTGAGACTGCTGGAACCAGTCCTCCGAGCAGACCTGACCCTGGAGGAGACGTTTGGGGAAGAAAAAAAACACTGTGTTACCTGTCAGCATGGCGGTGGAGGACTCATGGTTTGGGCTTGTTTTGTAGCCGGAGGACTTGGACACCTCTCATATTCTGAAAATCAGCTAACAGACAGAGCTTAGACCTACTTCGTGTTCCACTGTGTATTCAAATCCTGATTTTATTTTTTTTTTCCCCATACGAAAGGAAAAAGTTTAAAATTAATTAACTCTTTTGTTTCAGGAGCAATTAAATACCTGCCACTAACTGGTGCTCGTGCTTCGATTTCCTGTTCCCATTTGCTGCCGTGCTGGAGCCTGAGCACCAGCTTGACTGTCACCCAGGTACATTATTGTCAGTGATCCATCTTCTCTTCATTCTTCTCGTTTCACAGACGCTTCCTCCCGGAAGACAAAGCAGCAGCTGATAAAGACGGAGTCCCTCAGCAAGACGTACATTATTGTTGAACCATGCGCCGTTAAAACTTTGATCTGTTTTTTAGATTACTCGCAGTGAGTCTGTTGTCCAGATGCACCGACAGAAAGCAAGATAGGCCTTTCTGCCTCTGGTTGTCATGGTGACGGGGATGTTGAGGCATGTGGGACCCACGCAAAACAAGTTGTGAAAATTGAGAGCTGAAGAAGGAGCATGAGTCCATAAATATTCCAAATGAAGAGCGCCGTCGTATCCTGGAGGAGAAGCTGCGCTTTTTTGTTGCAGATAAGTCTGAAAGACTTGAATGAACAATGAGAAACAGCTGAGGAGTTCACGGTGCATTTTCAGATTTACAAATTATCTTCCGCTGATGAGATAAATTTGGCATTGTCGAGCTAATTACTGTCATGCGATAACTCTAAATCGGTCTAATTCATAGTTTGAAAGCAGCTTTGAATTCAGCGGAGATAAAACGAGTAGTTTAATCAAAGCAGCATCACGTTTCAGAAGGCTGATCTGTAACAGAGCCGGCCTCTGTTTCATTTACAGACGGCCTCTCTGCAGATACTCCCCTCCCCCCATCACCACTTCAGATCTTCCTCTTACAAAGTACTAAATTTAACAGTGTAAACAGAACATTATTTACCTTTAAAGAAATCATATCGCCAGAGTTTTGAGCTGAGCTTGACTTGAACAACGACATGGCTTTAGCCTTTTTGGTCAAAGCTTGAAAACAATGTGCTCGTGTTTGTACACGATGATGCAGAATCTCATGATCTGTGAGCGCTTGGAGTGCGTGTTGTCAATGAATCTCAGCTACTACCACTTCACATTTTACTCAACATCTGACACTAGCTGTGGCAGCGATCTGAAATGTGTCTAAACACTGACGAGTTTGAGATTATCTATCAAATGTAAAAGAATACTGCTCGTTGCACTAAATCTGTACCAACTCAGAATAAACAAACAAACAAAAATAAACTTTCTGTGTTGTAAAAACCAGAGGAAGTTTAACTCTGGCCTTCTGGCTTGTGAAAGAATGATGAGCTTAATTTGGTGGTTTTATTTGGAGGAAGATCTTGAAATTGTCTGCTTAATCCATCATTCTTTCATTAATCCATCCATCCATCATTAAGCCATCCATTCATCCATCCATCGATTATTCCATCCATTCATCCATCCATTAATTAATCCATCCATTATTCCATCCATTCATCCATCCATCTGTCCATCCATCTATTATTCCATCCATTCATCCATCCATCTGTCCATCCATCTATTATTCCATCCATTCATCCATCTATTAATCCATCCATCCATTAATCCATTCATCCATCCATTAAATAATCCATCTATCCATCCATCCATTATTCCATCCATTAATCCATTATTCCATCCATTCACCCATCCATTAATCCATCCATTCCATCCATTCATTCATCCATCCATCATCCATACATTATGACATCCATTCATCCATCCATTCCCCATCCATTAATCCATCAATTCCATCTATTCATCCATCCATCCATCCATTATTAATCCATCCATTCATCCATCCAACATCTATCATCCATTAATCCATCCATCCATTATTCCATTCATCAATCCATCATCTATCCATCCACTCATCTATCCATCCATCTTTTAATCCATCCATACATCCATCCATACATCCATTATCTTTACCCGCTTCTTCCTTTATGGATCATGGGGGTCTCTGGTGTTCATATCCAGCAGTTACTGTGTCAGAGACAGGGGACACCCTGGACACGTCTCCAGTCCATCACAGGGACACAGACAAACGATGCAAACAACCATTCAGTCACTCATTCTCATATAGGGACAATTTAGAGTTAACAATCAGTCTAACATGCATGTTTTTGGTCTGTAGGAGGAAACTGGAGTACCTGGAGAAAACCCGCACATGCACAGAGAGAGCATGCAAACCCCATCCAGAAAGACCCCTGGCCAGGATTTGATCCGGTGACCTTCTCGCTGAGAGGTGGCAGCCGTACTAACTGCACCACCTGAGGCAAAAAAAAACAAAAAACAACTTGATTTGTACCAGAACATGAACATCATACAAATACTTTACTTTACATTCTTAGACCAGGCTGTTGATTTTACTCACCTTTTAATGTTCACAATTTTAATCTTCATAGAACAATGTACTTGTCTACCTCCACCCCCACCCCAAATGGCAGGTGCTGCGATGGTTAGAGCCCCTTGTCTCGATGTGTGATGGACTTGCAGTCTGTCCAGAGTGTCCCCCACCTCTCACACAGCTGGAGATAGACACCAGCAGCCCCATGACCTGGAAAGTAAAAACCAGATGATGGAAGAAAAAAAAAATGGATGCATCTCTTTCTCATGTATATACCACAACATAACTTTTACCTCTCACTGAGGTAAAAGTAAATTTATTTTCTTACATTAATAACTCGTCGCCTCTGTCTTTGTTATTGTTTCCTCCTCATGCGCAGCCTCTTCTGCTGCAGAACGGAAACAAACACGGGCATCAGACTTAAGTGGCTTTGGCCTTCTTGTGACCGATAACGGCTCTGAAACCATACAAAACATTAATAATAAATGGCCGCATGTCTGCCTGCTTCACATTGGCAAGATGAAAAGTTCAATAGAAAATAAGGCAAAGTTGTAGATCTGCAGACAAGCCTGTAAACACGAACTGCAGCGCAGCCGTGATGAACGGGAGAACATTCTCTCTGTGGATATTTACAGAATGCTGAGCAGCTTATATTCCAGTCCTGCAGGAGGTTGGAGGGAAAAATCTCAGCTAGGAGCAATATCTGCACCACATGTGGGAGAGAGCAGTTCTGCTTGCAGCGAGGTGGGTGGGAGGGTGTGCAGAGGCAACGCCTGGTCCTCCATCTTGCTCAGAGATGTGAGGATGATCTAAGAGAACTGTCACTGCTGTAGTAGCCAGAGAAGGAGTAAGGCCGAGCAATCCTATTACTCCTCAGTGACCCTGCCTTAATTCACACACACACGCGCACACACACACACACTTTTACAACAGGCTCACATAGTGCAGGAAGTCCCCACCACACTTATTACAGACCACCCAGTGATACGAGACTCAGACTGGAGATAATGATGAGATTCATTATTCACTAACACTGAACTGTCCCCAAAATGATGTTTGCTTTTAAATATTAACAACTTTTTGCATTCAATAAAGAAAACATCCTCTGAAAAATCCAGCTCTGCTGAAGCTTTATTGTGTTGGAGTAAAGAACTAAAGTGTTTGTGCATGCTTTTCCACCCTGAGGCGCCTGAGAGATTTCTCTGGTTTGTAGGTCACTGTTGGAGTAGTCACTCTCAGCTGAGTGACCCACAAACATTCAGACGCAGAGAGAAGGTGGTGAGTTGTGTTTCTGAGCACAGCTCAACAACCCCCCCACATCAAACAGATCCTCCACTTCAAATGGTTGGACAGAATAATTATTGACTTCCATCCAAATGACCCAACACTCCCATAGATATCAGTGGTGGAAGTCTACGACGAAGAGCTTTTTGTGGCATTGTTTGGTACAACTGTAAGATGTATGCATTTAAAACACAAATACTTACATTTGACTGAACACATACATATACAAAAAGTTTTTACCTACTCTGCTAAGGCTGCCTGAGAGAATTGAAAAGTAAAGTTCTATGTGTTGTCATTGTATCTTTCCATACAATGGCTAAATTAATTCTCTGCATTTTTCCCATCACACCTGGGATACACCCAGGTGGAGCGGTGGGCAGCTATGCAAGCGCCCGGGGAGCTATTAATTGGGTGTCTTGCTCGGAGACACCATGACATGTGGGAATGGCTGGGGATTAAGCCTGGGACTTTCGGGTCCCGAGTCGGCTGCCCTACCCCTACACCATCTCAGCCCCTAACTGAGATGTTGGGATGGAAAACCTTGAATTCAGGGGTGCAGCTTTGGTGTCAGGCACACATGCAAAGAGGGTTGTGGGAATTGGTCTTATATCCGGTGCTGGTTGGGCTTCGTCAAACTGACCCATGTCTCTGATCCTATTTGTGGTGCTTGTGGACAGGTTCTCAAGGAACAGTCATGGAGACGAGGGGGTCTGCTCTCAACATATCAGGATCACGTCTCGGCTGTTTGTAGACGATGCAGTGCTGTTGGCATTTTCAAGGAAGCTTGTGCTCTGGGTTGGTTCACAGAATTGAGAGGGAAGTGGCTGTAATGAGATTTAGCTCCTCTGAGGCTGTGGTTCTAAACCAGAAGGAAAAGTTGAATGCTCCCTCTGGGATGGGGATGGGTCTTTGCCATGAGCGAAGTTCAATCTGGGAGTCTTGCTCACAAGTGACGGTAGGATAGAAGGATCTAAATTTCACCTATGTCTATGACGTACGGGTCATACCTGAAAGAACAAGATCCCAGATACAGCTGGCTGGAATGAGCTTCTTCCACAGTGGGGCTGTGGAGAGGTCGTAGCAGAGCCACCTCCAGATTGAAAGCAGAAAGGTTTCTAGTTTAGGAACTTGATTAGGAAGCTGGGGTGATTCTAGAAGCTATCCTTTAAGGGTGATCAGCCCCCAGTGCTGGCAATGGCTCTTGGCTTGAACAATGTGGTGGTCAATGGTGTCAGAAGCATTTGTAATGTGGGGAGTCTGGGGGTCCTCCCCAAGAACATTTTAAGTAGGTGCCATTTCCTGCATTCTGCTGTATTTTAACGGGTTGTTCAACATTTAAGTTTACCTACACAAGTAAACACTTGATTCAATAATAGTTTAGAGAGCACAGCACTACAAGAAGTAGCCTGACCAACAGCTCTCCTTGTGTGACTAGAGCATGCTCCGCTTCTCTCACACATCCTTTATCCATCTTTACATTTTTACAAACTTTGTTTAGTTTGTGAAATGGAATAAACTGTATTCCACCCTCTAAACGCTCAGGGTAACACATGTCTGAGTTACGTGATCCCCACTGTCCCCATTGTCTTGGACAGATTGAGGTCCCCAATTGGTCAGTTGTTGACAAGCCTAGGTTGATTTTTTTCATTCAACCTTTATTTAGGCAGGTTAATCCCATTGAGCCTCGAGGACTCATTTACAAGAGAGACCTGGTTGACAGGTGGCAATGAGAATCCGACTCGTGAAAGAAAAAAAAATCATAGATGTTACTGGTCCGTTAAGAGTTTCATCAGTTATTCCATATTTATTCAATATTTGGGCAAATCTAAGGTTTGAGAACAGAGTTTCCTTACAAAATTGTAATGATGGTTTCTAAATAATTTTATGGGTGCTGAGTTAAAATTTAGGGGGTTTTGAGCACCCCCTCAAAAGAGGCTAAAATCACCACTGTTATGAAGCCTCCTGGATGGTTCTGAAGGCGTTCTGGGCATGTCCCACATGAAGGACACCTTAGAGAAGACCCAGAACTTGCAGGTGGTTTTATAAATCCTTTATGACCTTGGAACTCTTTAGGATCCACCATGAGGAGCTGGAGAACCTCATTAAAGAGAGGGATGTCTGGATTTCCTCCTGAACTTGATTCCTCAGTGACCTCACTATGAATAAGTGAATGAATGGATCTGATATTTGTCAATCCAATCCTCTTCTGACATGTTTATTGGTCAGCTAATAACTTTTATAATTAACAGCTTTTGAACTAAAAGCTAATTTGGTTCTGCAGTGCTGGTAACACTGTGGAATGAATATGAGACTTCTTCATCCTCACCTGCCGTGTTACGCTTCATATTTCAAGGCAATTAGCAGTCATCAGCAGCAGAATTGCACACTACACTTATTCCTCTCCTTTGAACTGAAATTGATCTGTTTTATGACCCAGGAAGTTTCTTTCAGTGATTATTTAAGCATCTGTTAGCTTTTGGGACTGAAATGTCTCATTTAGTCCAGAAGCCATCTAAATCTACAGCAAACATTAAAAGTTGTCGACAACCCTGGACAAGTTTTAGAAAGAAAACAAAATTACATGATTGCTAATAAATGGTATGCGTTTAACTTCCATGTGAATATGTTCAAAAATGAAAACGAGAAATGTTTATAAGTACTGTATTGTAAGAGGATTTATGACAAGGATCTGACAAGTCATCAAAATATAGTGTTAAAAATAAGTCACATTTCAAGAAAAGCCTTTTTAACATTTTCAGTTTTTTTTTTTTCATTATTTTTTCATAAGTTTCCCAATAAGTTAAAGCATTTAAAAACCTTGGTTTCAGAAAAATACACCGAATTTACCAAAACAACACCTCAAGACTGAATTCAAACGCAGGGTTCAACTTTCATACAAACAAACGACACTGGCTCAGCTGAGATCTGTGTTGTGGTTGAAACTTTTCCTGTTTTCATTTCACAAATCACAGACACTGCAGACAAAAATAAAGTCACTTCTAATCTTCATGATAATTACCCTTTATAGCTCCAAGTTAAATTAGTTTTGGTCCTGCAGGACTTCACCGTGTCTTTTTGGTTAAATTATGAAATCACACGGCCCTGTGCAGGAGCGGCGTGCTGTGAATGGACTGTCATTATGAGTAATGATCTCGATAATTTTCAGAGCATAAAAGACGCTTTAATAGAGACCAATTTACCATCACTTCTACTTTTACATTAAGAAACACAGAAATCGGCCATAGTTCTTCAGCTGAATGTTAAAAATGATAAACCAGAGCGCACACACACACTGTAAGAAATAAACAGCCACACTTTTGTGTGTTCCACACCTCACTACAGAAAAAAACAACAACAAAGTATCAGAGTTGACTATTTAAGCTTAAAAATGTGCAGGCGTTCAGAGTCATGCACGTCCACGTTGTCCAGGAGGGGGGTCCTCTGGTCGCTCATCATCGGTGTAGCCTGTTGCCGAGGTAACGGTCAGCCCTCTCATTTTAAAAAGCTCTTGATGACCTCAACGCTGCTCACTGAGCTGAGATCAACATGTTTTCCTGTGTCACCTCGACTTCCCGTAGCTCTCAGCACCACAGCGAGCCAGCATGGAGGCAGCAAATAAAACCTTTCTTTCTCTTTTTTTTTATTTCCTTTACCAGTTTTAGATTTTCCAAAAAACACATGTTAATTGAGTTGTGCATTTGCCAGCAGAAAACTCAAAGAGCTTTTAAACTCTACCATTGTTTATGAAAAAAATGGGACTTTGAAACAAATTCTCACCTCATATGCACAATATTCAGTCAGACTAACCTCATGCTGCAGCAAAGGAGTAACACTGATTAAAATAAAATATAAATAACAACTAGTTTGTTCAAACAGAGTTTGACACCATTTTTCTCTTTTCTTGATCTTACTGTCCAAGTAAAGCAGATATAAAAGCCAGCATGTCCATGGGCTGCAGTGCCGCGTTCACTTTTTTTAGATCACATTTATACTGTCAACCAGCTCTGGGTTCAAACAGCAGGAGGGAACACAATAAGTGGGATGAAGAAAAACTTCCCATATTGTTATTCTACATATTGCATGATCGAAACAGTTTCATTTTGATCCGTTTCCGTGCAGTTTTCATAAACTACAGATCGTCCACTGCAGCTTTTTATAGTGTGCAGATGCTGTTGTGTCCAGTTACCATGGAGACAGGTAATGTCCTTGTCAGTCAGGAGGTTGGTGAGAAAGGCACAGTTTTGTTGCATGCATGCAGCTGTGCTCAGTGACTCCAGTCACTACAACCGCTGGCAAAATCTGAGTCACCTCAACGCAGAGGATGTTTGTCTCAATGTTTTGTTTTTGCATGTAAAATAAAATACAGATATGCCACAAAACTTAAATACAGTATTTCAAAACTCAAAACTTCTGGTATTATAAAAACAATTTAAAACAGAAGTAAATGTAATTGTTATTGTTATAATCGGATAAAGTTGTTTTTTTAGATCAAGGGAAGTAAAATATATTGGGATCAGTCTTATTTGCCGTTTTAAAACAAACACCTGCTTCAAATTAAATCTGTTTATTTGTCTTCAGGTAAAAATGAGCTCACACCTTGGAGCGATGATTGATCAACATGAGGAGAGATTATGGACCAACATGAAGAGAGATGATGGAACAACATGAAGAGAGATGATGGACCAACATGAAGAGAGATGCTGGAACAACATGAAGAGAGATGATGGACCAACATGAAGAGAGATGATGGACCAACATGAAGAGAGATGATGGACCAACATGAAGAGAGATGATGGACCAACATGA
>JARVLU010000599.1:23779856-23793524 GCA_031762415.1 Simpsonichthys santanae | reverse complement strand
CTCTGTCTCCTGACACGTTTCCCTCCTCGGGGTCTTCGACTAACAGTAGCACAATTTCCACCGGCACCCTGTTTGTCAACAGCAATGGTGGCGGTCGTTGTTAACCCGGGCCTCGACCGATCCAGTACGGTTTCACTTTGATGAACTCACATTATGGTTTTGGCAAAAGTGTTTTACATCGGATGCCCTTCCTGACACAACCCTCACCATTAACCCTTGCTTGGGACCGGCACAAGAGATACACTGGCTTGTGCTCCCTAGTGGCTGGTTTAAATACCAACAAGATCTGCTAGGCTTTATAATGTATTTACTTGTTTTGTACATTTTAATTATGGTTAACTGTGATTATAGTCAGCTTTCAAGGTAACTAATGCTGCTACATCATCATCATCATCATGAGAAACATTTTGTAAATATCAGTAGTACAGCTGACATTTCCTCACAAAACTATAATTAGAAAACTTTTCTCAATTTGATAGGCACTCAATCCCACACTCCTGATTCGATCATCATTTGCAACCCCCCACCAATAAATAAATAAATAAATAAATAAATCTGCTAGTGAAATAAAAACAAATAAAATTAAGTTTATCATCTGTACTTTGCATGCGACATTTCACACTCACAACCACAGAATAGACTATAATAGTAAAATAATAATAGCAAACCAGTACAGCCAGTAGGTTTTTAGTGCACAAGGAGTGATGAATACACAACTGAGAATCTTTCTTCTTTCTGAGAATCAAATTCCTCCTGAGAATTTCAACATTGAAATTAGTATCTTAAAGATCTGACCCTTACTAAATGGATTGAAGTGTCATAAATTATTAATGAACAATGCGTGTCTCAGGTTGCAGATAGCTTATTGAATAGAAATGCGATCTATGACACTTTGAAGTGAACTAGATCTTGAAGATCCATTCACTTAAATCCATTGGGGCAGCTGTGGATGAGTGGTTAGAGCAACTGTCCTCCAATGGGAGAGTTGGGGAGTTTGATTAAGTGTCTCTGAGCAAGACACTGAACCCTTCATTGCAGCCGATGTGTGTCCCATCGGTGTATGAATGTGATAAAGCACTGATTAGTCTCTACAGATTAGCTTTGCAAAGCTTTAGTAGAGTGCTGTGTGAATGGGTAAATGAGGGCACAGATTGTAGTGTAAAGTGCTTTGGGTATTTTGATTGGGGCGGCTGTGGCTGAGTGGTTAGAGCAGTCGTCTGCCAATGCAAGAGTTGGGGTTTGAATCCACCAGCTGTCACATGCCAAAGTGTACCTGGGCAAGACACTGAACCCCTCTTTACCTCCAATGTGTGTCCCATCAGTGTATGAATGTGATAAAGCACTGATTTGTCTTTGTACAGATCTAGTAGAGTGCTGTATGGATGGGTAAATGAGGGCACAGATTGTAGTGCAAAGCTCTTTGAGTGTCTTGATAAGATAGAAAGATAATTAAAACCTATTCAATTCTAAATGGTAATGACGCCATACAGCCATACGTACTGACGTACAACATCAGGGCTGTACCACGTGTTTTGTCAAGCTGGAAAACTCCCCATCCCTCCTGAGCTACTGCACTCTTCCCTTTTGCCTGTTCTCCTTTGCCTCAGTGAGAAAGGAGGAGAGTTTGTCTCTGCATTTGATTAGAAAATCATGATGAAATCACAAGGAGGCAAAAATAAAACTAGGACAGGCTCTGAACTGTCTGCAGTTCAGTTCCTGACATTTGTTGTAAAGAGCCGTTCAAATGATTCAGATAGTTTACAAAACGTCACGTCTCTTCTTAAATGACCACAATTTAAATAAATTAAATTATTGTCTTACAAATTGGCAAACTAACAATCAATCCAAAGAATCAAAGGAAATGACAGCCCGCTTAAACCAGGTTTAATGTAATAAGTTTCAAAATGGTTCAGGCAAACACTTTGAAAAAATCATCATCAGTTCTACATTGTAGTTTGTACCAGTAAAAACAAAAGAATTGTGTTTATTTAAAATGCAAATTGCAACAGCAGCAGACAGCTGTAACATTTCTGGTCTGAGGCTATGTAAAAGTTTATAAATTAGTCATTACAAAGACAAAAATAAAATGTTGAAATTGGAATTGTTTGAAGACATCAGCAATCATCTTTGGCAGTAACCAAACTCAGACTGTATTGATGGTCATTTCCATGAGAGCCCACCTCCAAAAAAGATTTATGCTAAATTCAAGCCATTCAAACATCATATAGATTGTTATGGGGATTCATGCAAATGATATCTTGTAAAACTGTAATCCGTCATCACTTTCATAATTTACACTTATTTGGGCAAAAGTGGTACAAAATTCCTGCAGGGACAGTTAGTTGCTGCTGCTGATAGTGTGCTTGTAAATAACCACACAAATATATTTAAAATATATGTGTAATGCAAAAATGGCAAAGACTTGAAATTTTTTAAAACTGAGTTTATTTAAACTGCTAAAAAATGGAGATTGCAGCTGTTAAGAGTACATCAAAACACTTTAGTCAAGGCCATTTCAGATTAGTCATTAGCTTACCTATCCTGTTGAAACTACTTTCTAAATATCCCCAAACATCAATAAAAAAGTTTAAATAAATAAATAATACATATATGAAAACTAAAATTATTAGGACTTGTTTTGAATTAATACTCTATTTACAGACATTAAAATTGTCTAACTCAAAACTCTCATCACTGGCATTTTTAAAAGTTTTTATGTTTGTATTTTTTACATTATCTTATTTAGCTTTGACCATACTTGTAACAACATTGTTTCACAATTAACATTTTGAGCTACATTTTAGGAGACATTATGACAAAAACATTAACTAAAAAAAAATAACTAAGTTAATTGTATACTGGTCAGTGTTTTTCTTTCTTTCTTTCTCCTTTTGTTTTGGGGTTTATTTTCATGTTTTTTATGTGTAGTTTGGTTTCTGTGCTCCTATGTGCCACCAGCCTCTTCTCCCAGCACCTTTCCATCAATAGTCTGCTCCTCAGTTTGTGCCACACCTATCTACACCTGCTCCCTGTTTCACCTGTCGCAGCTGCAGCTGTTTCCCTCGTCAGCCTCAGTCCATTTAACCTGTCACTTGTCACTTCTTCCTCACTGGAGCAGTAAGTTTTCTCAGGCCACATCTGGGGTCTCCCCTCATGTGCCAACCTGTGTTTACTCCAAACGTCCATTGACAGGAGTCCTGCTGCCACAACAGAGTTGATTTTTTTTTTTTTTTTTTTGAAAAAAGGTTATTTTACCTTTTGAGCTCTGTGTGTCGGTCAGCATTCCAGGATCCAGATCCTTCAGACCATAACAAATTATGTATCCTATTAAAATCTCAAATATTGTTTCTGACAAGAACTTTTTCAGATTTGCTTTTACATATTAAAATGATTTGTTAGATGTTTGCTCTGGTTTTAGTTTTAAAATGTGGGGTCTAACTAATGAGGCTTGATGTGGAACCAGTTTGAGTCTACGGGCAGATATTGTTGGTCTTTGTTCTTAATTTTCTTATTAATTCATGTAAGGCTGTATAGAGCAGTAGTTATATACATTTAAAAAAAAAACAGTCTTTTCTTCACTAGCAGACATTTCTATTGTTTTGTTGTTTGTGACTCACTGAATGTCTTCTCATATTTTAGATGGGTTTGTTGGAAAAATACATTTTCATTGGTTATTTGCAAAAAAACAAAAAAAACAAAAAACACTTTATGTTTAAACTTTTTTTAATCACTTTTTTATGTTTGAACAAGAAATGTGTCACTTGTCCACCTTTAAATGAGCTTTTGAACATTTGTAAAATACTGTACTTTTTCAGATTTTAAATGATGGATTGAATAACCATGATATTTTTTTTTTTTTTACATTTCATCAAGAAAAACGTTTAATTTATGTTTTTTGTCTTATGTCATTTTAATTTTAATTGTTACTTTAATGTTTGTCTGACTTGTAAACAATAGTTTAGACTTACTGTTTGCACTGAAGACACTTTGAAGAGACACATTGACCATATTCATGCTAGAGATTTAAATTCAGATGATCTGACAATGAGTTTTGTCCATTTTGGTAAATTCAATTCAATTCAGTTTATTTATATAGCACCAAGGCACATCAAAAGTCATCTCAGGGCACTGAACAGAAACGTTCATTTATAAAAATAATAATTTAACATTATTTATCTAGGAACAAACTGCTTTGAATTTAACTCCTTCACAGAACTCTCATCTTGAGCAAGCATGAAGGCGACAGTGGAAAGGAAAAACTCCCTCAAGAGGAATAAACCTTTAGCAGAACCAGACTCAAGACAAGCGGCCATCTGCTTCAATAATGACAATATCATTATGCACATTTGCACACAATATCACAAGTTTGTCCTTGAAACGTGTTGGAAAAACTAACTGCTACAATTACCCAAAGTTTTAACTCAATACCTGTAAATAAGATTAGATTATAGTGTTTTATAGCCTAGATTGAATAGCTGTGACAGCCATTTTGATTTTAATTAACTCCAAAAGTTAACTAGTTGTAGATTTACATCCAGTGATTACTTTCTGTAGGTTTCAATAAAATCTGTATTCCAACTCACAAGATATTTTACTAAGAGACATGTTCTCACAGAAACAGACAACAATCTATCACTCGCCTTTCATAGCAACAGTTACGATGAAATGACATCTTGGATTGACAGTATGAGGCTGGGACAGAAAGAAAACCTTTGATAGTTTTCTGGGATAAAACATACCCAGAATATGTATCTAATATATGTGATGTCACTGTAAATACAATGATCATTTATTAAAGTTAGAGTCCCTGGTTCACGACATCAATCTTGGTAATGTATTTACTGTAACCATGTTTGGGGACGAAGCTGAACAATGTCCTTGTCAGTGATATAATGTAGGAGCTAATGATCACTTAACGGCGTTCTGTCCTTCTAATTGGATACAAACAACAAGCACGACCTTTGAGGAGGCCATGTGAGCCGATATTTTACTGACAATAAGATTTTGCAGTGACGGTAAACCATTTCAAAGAACCGGTCATACATCAAAGATTTGTCGCTGACAAGATATCTAAAAAAAAAAAAAAAAGTGATATTCTCCAATTCTTTGCAACACATTTGACGGATGAACTTAACAAATGTGTCATAACTCACATTAATTCTTCCTTTCGTCCGAGTCATACATAAACTGTGGATCTTGAAGAAAGCAATCAAGAAAGCTGAAGACCGAGAAGTGGGGGGGGGGGGGGGACCCAGAAAGCAGGTCGAGGGGCGTCCGCGCAGCGGAGATGGATAAAACGAGGCATGTGGTGAGAGGATGAAAAGGAAGCAGAGGTGGGGGAGAGATGGAAATTGAAGAGCTGTAGTAAATCAATGTGCTTGTCACATCTCCATCCCCGGGGATCCATGTTTTTTAATCTAATTAGCCGGCCTGGTCTTTGTGCTGCCTGTCTATCAGCGGCAGCGTTTCAAGGTCAGACCCTCCTTCTGAGGTCTGAGCAGGAACAGCGCTCCTGTCAGGATTCAATTACAGCTTAGCCTCACACTCGCAACCTCCACAGCAGACCTCTTTGTTCAGCAAAGCAGCCAGTAGAAACTCAGCGCGCATGAGTTGGCTTACGTTTCATCTCCAAACACACACAAAAACACACAAAGCAACGACTCTGATTACGCTAATGCACACTCATTACAGCTCAGAGGAAGATTTCAGCCATGCATAGAACTCTGTGTGTAAAACTCAATCAGTCTATCAGAGTCTCTCAATTAGACAGGGCTTCATCAGCAAATGTATTTTGTAAACATTCATTTGTCTGTGAGCTGGCTTTCGAAGCAGTGGCCTCAGAGCATCAGTAATTATAATGCATAAAGTTACGACAGCCCAAAGAATTTCATGTTGGAATTTCAACAATGTGCCACATTGTTCCATGGCTGAGAGCAAAGAGCAAAGTTCTTTATTGTCATTCACATCACATGTGGTACATGAGGTGGAATGAAACTGTGTAGTCAAGGTCCCAGTTACACCCAAAAATAGAATAGAAAAAACTATAAAGTATGGAAAAAGAACCAGTATATAAGGATCTAAAATATACGCAAAATAATAATAATGTAATATAATCTGGTGAAGGGTGTAGAAAACCAGGTATGTTGCTGTAGTTATTCAACTGCTGAGATGCTGTCTAATCCTTCTGAAACATAAACAATTTAAAGTATTCATGTAAGAAAAAATCTGTATTGTGAAACTCTTGGCTTTATAGTCTTCGCAACAGTTTCCAAGCCTCACAAAACAAGACAAAGATTCTTTTTTTTTCTTCCCAAACAGCATTATCCTGTAACGAGTGTGTCACAGCTTATTGCCGTTTCAGGCACAGTAGATGAGCCACAGCACTGCTAAATGAAGGATCTCCTATTATTGATCTCACAGGCCCAATGAGAGCAGCCAAACATCAGCTCTGGCTCCAGTCTGGCCCGGCACATTGATTTAACAAGTGCCTAATACAATGCCCCCCCTCGCACCCTTCCCCTCCCATCACTGCCAAGTTTGGAAATGCATCATAAAACAGTTGCATCACCGGGGCTTTGTTTCTGGCCCATAAAACAGCCAAACAGAGAGAGAAACAGTTTGAAAGCTGACGCCTGCCACTGCTGCAGATGTGAGGGCTGTTTGCTGAAAGCGCCGGGGCTAACCGGGTCAGCAAAGACCCACTGAGCAATGGATCAAACAGCCACTAACAAGATTAAAATACAATAGGGGGAAAAAAAGATTAGGGGATCAGCTTGTAACCTTTTCCTCTGGGGATAAGATGAAACAATAATCTCTTTGAAGATATTTGCTTGTTACTTTCTTATGAACACAACATATAGGTTTATATTAAACCTTAATAATTTCACCTAACTATAGCAACAATGTTCATCTTGTTAGAGTTTGACTGCAGAAAAGTCCCAAACAAATATAAATATTTCTTAATGATTTTAAGACTTAAAAAAAGACAATTAAAAAAAAGCTTTACATTAAGAGAGCATGTGGAATTTCCACCCATCACAATGTGTTTAAAATGATCAGAGTGGCACATAATTTATGAACATACAACTCCAATAATAAGATAATCCATGTTATTGCGTAGGAGCTCAAATAATTGTCAACTGACAACAATCTGTAATTAAGTTAAGATGAGACATTTCTCAACATATTGAAATGTAGGAGCTTTGAAATGTTCCTCATGCGCCGTCCTGAAAGACATCAAGTACCACAATAAATCAGCTTTGTTAAAGAAAACGGATGCTATGTCTTTTAGCTGCAATTTAACAGAATCACCAGCGCGCAGAAGTCATAAATTCACAGCAACACAGAAAATAATCAATAACAGCCGTTATAAAATGACTTTAAACTTCCCAAAAGAGAATTGCTTGAAATTAAACAAGAAGCTACTGCAGAGATGGTGGAAATCTGAATTTTTTTAGGGCAAGGCTGGAAACTTTTGGTGTTTGGTTTGTTCACTTCTGTAGAAAGTGTGGTCAAACTGATTAAAAGAAGAACCTGAACCAAAATAATAATAAAAACATACAAAGCTGTAATTTTAATGTACAGTCGGGTCATCTGGACAGTTTTGTTCTTTCTTTCTTTTATTTTTTTATTATTTTTTTTTTGCGGAGAAATTTCATCCTTCATCGAAAAGACTTCTTCAATCTGACGAGTCACAAGACAAACTGAGTTCCACAAACAGCACTCCCATAGTGGGAAAAAAATAAACAGTTAAAGTCATTTGGGTGAAGGATGAAATGTCTCAGTGTAAGAAAAAACAACAACTTTTTTCCCACCATGGGAGTGTGCTGTTTGTGGGACTTAGTTTGTTTGGTGACTCCTCAGATTGAAGAAATCCTTTAGATGAAGGACAATACATCTCAGCCCCCCCCCTTCCCCCCGCACCCCAAAAAAAAATAAAAATAAAAAAAAGAAACCATCCAGATGACCTGATTTTATCTGGAATTGAGCATGAACTTTATTCATTCTATTGTAGTTTATAAAGGTTTATACAGAGTCAGTTTTGGATCGCAATTTTATTTAATTTGCTTTCCACCGTTTGTACTGTACATCCTTAAAAATATGAGGAAACAAATGGACAGCAAAAGAGAGTGTCACAAAAGAAAAGAAGCACCACAAACAGTGTCTGATGCACAGTATCTAAAAGTAATGTCTTTAAAAAAACATGATCAAAGACAGCAGAGACCTGACACAGGACATGCGATGCATCATCCCTCATCTACTGTGTGCCAAGTGTTTAACTAATAGCTCTTTAAGAATCACCTTGCTGCTGCAAAATTCCAATTTAATGCCTGTCAAACTGTATTATCCTTGGTTTATTCTGTGGCTGCAACTAATGAAATGGGAACAAATTAATAATCAAGCACAAGAACTGGACTAAAGATGACAGAAAGGCAGCCAGTGTTAAAAAAAAACTGAAATATGCTTAGAATATATTGTAAACAACTAAAGAGTGATAGGACAAGAATACCTAATAGACAGATCTTTCTCAGTCAGTGTTAGATCCAATCATAGCATGGTGTTCTCATGGCCTCAGACAAAGGTCTTGTGTCTTTACTGGTCCTGTTAGACCTCAGTGTTGCATTTGATACAGATGATCACAATATTCTACTACAGAGGCTTCAACTTGATATTGGCATTACTAAAATGGTTTAAATCATATCTATTTGATAGATTCCAGTTTGTAAATGTAAATAATGAATCTTCTTCATACATCACAGCTAGTCATGGAGTTCTTCTTTACTTTATAAAAGCTTCCATAGGTAAAGTTATTAAACAGCATGGGAAAACTTTTCATTTCTCATTTATATTTATCCATGAAATGGGGGAAGTGTTGGCGCAGAGGTTAGAGAAGGCGAGCCTGTGATCGGAAGCTCGCAGGTTCAGCTCCCCAAACCGACAACATCAAAGTGTGGATGGGAATGGTGAAGCATCCACATCTGCCTCCACCCTCATTTGCCCTACTCTGGGCCCTTGTGAAGGCCCTTAACCCCCACTATCTGCTCCCCCAGGCACCCTAGATGACAGCTCTTTGCTCAAGTCCGTGTAAGTTAGTTCACTGTGGCGGCCCCTGAAGAAGGGAGTAGTCGAAAGGAAAAAAAGACAATTTATAAATTAGAGGCATTGTGGCTCAGTTGATAAAGCTGTTGCCTCTCAGTGAGAAGGTCACCAGTTCAAATCCTGGCCCGGGGCTTTTCTGGGTGGAGCTTTCATTTTCTCTACGTGTATGCATGGGTTTTCTCAGGGTACTCACAAACTCCTTGAAATCATTGCTCATTGTGGGGCACCAGAAGTGTCTCTTTGGGAAGCAGAGCATACAGTTAGTACCAGGGTGAAAGGTTATTTTATTGGTTTCGACCCATTCTAGCTTGAGCCTCACCACCTTAGGAGCCTCCCCACAGAACTAGTACCTGGGTCAGTTTCGGACCTCTGAACTTCCAGGATGTCTTTCTCAACTGTCCATGTGAGTGTCCCAAAAATACGGGAGGATTTTCTTTCATCTTGAGATGATCATAAGCAGAGAACTGATGTGACAGAGCATCTGGTTTGATGTTCTTGGCTCTGGGTCCGTAGGTGATAGTAAAGTGTAAATTGTGTCAAGAAATAAAGTGTGCAAAGATCCGAGACCACTGGGCATGCCTGGGATTTAGCCTTTTAGAGTCTTGAATTTATGCCAGATTCTAATAATATGTATCTCAGAGCCCTCAAGATAGTGCCTTTATTCTTCTAAGGCCAATTTTTAAGGCCAGTATTTATCTGTTGCCAACATCATAATTTTGTTCAAACTGTGAGAGGCGATGAGAAAAGAAAGCACAGGGGTGTACCTTGTCCTGAGTTATACTTTGTAGATCTCTGAGAGAGAACTGCACCCAACTCCAGGGTTGGAGGCATCCACCATTAGTATAAATTGGCTTATGGGGTCAGGATATGTGTCGGCTATGCTTACAGATTATTATTTGTGTGTGTGTGTGTGTCTCCTTTTATAAAACACTTTAAAAAAACAGCTCCTATTTTGATTTATTGGTAATCTGTAATGTAGCATTTTCCTAATCATGAAATGAAACTATATATTGTAGTTCTACTATATATTGAAGCCTCCATGTTCAATGGTCACCTCCTTACAATTCTGTTATTTTAAATATCACTCTGCCCGCTCTGAATAGTAAGTGGCCATTAGGGCACTACAGATCAATTGTTAGGGTGATGAGTCTCCTTTGGCATATAAACAATAGTTTTGGCTGTCAAACTGGTTGATCCACCATAAGAAGGTGCTGTTTACAAGACTGTTAAATGCAGCTCCTCAGACTGCAGGTATCTTTTTAATAAAAGACAAAATATATTAGTATGAAGAATCTGTCCAGATGACCCGACTTAACTTTATTAGATTTATGTACCTGGATTGTTGAGCATACATCAGGACATATTTTGTGGCATATAGTTCCCCTTTGTTGGGCATTTTTAAAGTAAGTGTGGAGAAAAATGTATTTAAAAACTAAAGTGTCTCAAAAACAATAACTGCAGACATAATGTCAATATGTATGTTTGGTGAAGGAGAGCTTAAAAACCTGCACTCCAGCATTTGGTTACAGCTTCCATTTTATAAAGCTCTATAAGCTCATCAGTAAAATCTTTCTTCTCTGCTTGAGTCCTGTCTTTTTAGATGTTTTATGTGAATCATTTTGGGGCGGTTGGGGGTAACCAGATATTGCTGATGGTAATTCCATCTAAATGTTCCATGTTTACCCAGGTTCACACATGAATGAAGTTCCTAATTATTGCCTCATTGAAATGCACATGCCTTTTTTTCTGCAGGATCAAATTACTTTATTATACACCAAACTGCAGAGAGTCGATGGGGGTTGAACAGTGGGCTGGTCTCAACGGTCTCCAGAAGTTAGCAGTTCATAATTGTTTTGGGTGTTTGCATACTAACAGAATAATTTGAATTAATTTTCTGAATGCTACCCGTTAGACTTATGCAGTACTGAGCATAAGATCGTAAAAGTGTCTTGCTGTACCTATATATTGTGAAATATGAGATAATATAAGAAGTGTTTCTGTGTTGAGGGGTTGCTTATGTCTCTGCAGAGCTTTAAATCTGAATCCCTGCCCTGAAGCTACTGGCTGACAGGTGTGACAGCAAGAGTGAGGATACAAAAACAAGCTATGTATTAATTTTTTTGCTGTATACAAAAATCAGAGGTAAAATACAATCCTTGTGGCCTCATTAATTTAGCATGGTAACTGAAAAAAACCAAGAGCCTATATCTGCACCTATTTGCAGAGCACTCAGGTGCATCTACTTCCACTTGCCTAAAATGGACATTTAAAATAAATATGATAAGTGTCGGGGTAGTGCCTGTGTTACCATCAATTAAATATTGAAAGGCTTTTTTAGCCATAAAATCCCTCACCCCCTCATTCCTGCAGGCTTTTATGGCTGGCGCTCATGGTTGAGTCTGTTGGAGCAGAGCAACTAATGGACATCACACACGCAGCTCTACTCCATCTTTTCATGGATCCACACATTCTATTTTTATCATGCAGCCCACCTTTGTTTTTAAATGACGGCTCTGTCTTCTCAGGTGACCTTCTGAGGTTTACGTCGCTTCTCAGACAGTGTTGGTATCGACTGCGGCTCTCAAGATGAGCAGGATGAATGAATAGTTTGACGCATGCAGTTTTACTGAAGGGCAACAGAAATAACTTTTTGTCTACTCCTTTGTCTACCCTCTAAAAAGCTGCCACTTCAGTTGAATTACTGTTCAGATTTTTTTTTAAATTTTCCCCTGCAGTATTGCTTTAGTACCTCTGACGGATGGCCTCCGTCAACCTGACATGATTTAAAAACATTCAGTATTTCTCTAGTCTAGAAATGGAGGTGCTGACTGAGCAAATCTAAATTTCTAGAGTGCAAAATTTCAACCTTGAAACTTGTACTTTGTCAGATACATCTTCTACCAGTATGTAACAAAATCACCCATGAATTCAAATGGCCAAAGATGAATTAAAGTTTTTTTGTCTTACAGCTGAAAAAGCTGTACAACTTCAAATGTGCAACAGTAAACATTAAAGATATTTTGCTAACAGCGAGAGATATTGTGAATGTTTACACCTAGGGACAATTTAGAGTGACCAATTAACCTAACGTGCAGGTTTTTGGTCTGTGAAAGGAAACTGGAGTACCTGGTGAAAATCCACCAAGTGTGGAGAGAACATGTGAACTCCACCCAGAAAGACCTCTAGCTGAGATTTGATCCGGCAACCTTCTTGCTGAAAGGCAATAGCTCTACCAACTGAGCCACCGTGCCACCTCCATTCATGTTTCGTAAGGGCCACTTTATTTAACTGCCTAAACATATCATTTGTTCATTTGTTATCACTTTGTTTTAAACTAGTCAGTGTTTTTAGAACTATCTCAGCCTGAAACAAAAACATTAAATTGAAATTACTTTTTAAAAACTCATTATAGTGTTCAATTATGCTCATCTGTTCATACAAACTCATGTTCGTGCTGCTGTTTGAAGTAATGTTTTTATGCTATTAGTGCATAGTGTATTTTTAGTTGATGTTTTTCTTAGTTCATATCTTAGATGTTATTACTGTTTCTCTTTTACATTTGATTGTTGGATGTAACTGGGACCCTGTGTACATAATCTCATTTCATCACATGTACCACATGTGGTGCGAATGGCAATAAAGAATCTCTGACTCTGACTCTGAGATCTTGATAAACAATATTATCAAGATTTTGCCAAAACAAACAAACAAAAACAATACAAAAAAGTTCCCTGCTTTCAGCTGCTCCTTTTTTCAGCAACAAATCAGTTTTCAAATGTCAAATATTTGAAATAAAATAAAAGTTAAGTGCATAAGTGTAAACACCTTACACACACACCATCAGTAAAATAATATACATCTGAACAGCACAAATGAAGTACAATAGGATATTTAGCATTGACGCTGGCCTGAGTTAAGCTTAACACCAGTTACACATCTGTGTAACTACTCTTCAAAAGAAACCAGCAAAAAGTAAATGACCAATAAGTTAACACTGAGGGAGGGATCTAGTGTTCAAAAAATGTCACTTAAACATTGGCATTTTTATTTATTTATTTATTTTGGAATATGAGCATTTCTGTGCTCTCTGCTGTCAGAAAATTCCTCTTTTAAACCACAATTTTTGATCGTGCTAAACAGTCTTTCGCTTTCCACACTGGTGCTCAGGAACTTTGCTGCAACAGCACCAAGGAGAAGAAACCAAGAATGGTTGTTTACTGGATTACATTACTGGAAAGGGCTGTATTTCTCAAGTCATTGGTTCTTTCAAATACATATTGTTTCACTTCCCCTGTGAGGTAGACACCGGACAGGTGCCACGCCCTCACTGCAGCCTTCTCCTCCAAGGGGTCTAAAAACTAATCCTAATGCTCTGGGCAGCTTGCATGTCTGGAAAGGCACCAATGCAGAGAACTATGTTCAGGTTCTAGAACAACATATGCTCCTATCTAGACATCATCTCTTTCAGGGAAGACCCTGCATTTTTCAACACGATAATGCCAGACCACATTCTGCAGCAATCACAACATCATGGCTACGTAGGAGAAGGATCCAGGTACTGAAATGTCC
>JARVLU010000599.1:23709203-23727647 GCA_031762415.1 Simpsonichthys santanae | reverse complement strand
AGAGAGGCCAGACTGAGATGGTTTGGACATGTCCAGAGGAGGGACAGTGGATATATTGGTAGAAGGATGTTAGAAATACAGCTGCCAGGAAAAAGACAAAGAGGAGATGTATGGATGTTAGAGAGGACATGAAGGTAGATGGAGCAGAGGATGCAGAGGACAGAGTGAGGTGGAGGAGGATGACTCGCTGTGGAGACCCCTGAAGAGGGAAAAGCCGAGAGAAGAAGAAGAAGAATACATTATGGTTGAATATACACAACTAATCATTTCTGGTAAAGATCAAAACAAACAAATCAACTATTATTTAACGTTAAAAAAAAGAGTTTAAGATGGAACTTGACAGAATCCTCCCCCTCAGATCTTTTGTCATATTAGCCTGCGCCACTGCCCCCATGCAGATCTGTGTGTGTGTGTGTGCTATGTGTGGGTTGATGATGTTTTTAAATACCACCAATCATGAAACTCATCACAAATGGGACTGAAACCTGATGTGTTTTCATCTGTCCTTAACAAGACATGTCCAGTTATTCTTTTGACAAATACAATATTGTTTATTACTTAAAAAAATTAAAGCTCAGGATGCATAACAAAATGTGTTGAAATCCCAAGCGGTACATTTTATTTTAAAGACACTGCACATTTTGAAGAAATCATGCTATGACAACATGTACATGATGATGATGATATTAGCGCATCAAGTTTTAGCTCAGTATCTGAAAAACTGACTGAGTCATAGCTTTTTGGCAGCAGGTGATAATAACTTGTATATTGTATTACTGTCAATTTTTTTTTATTGAGCTCTAATAGATGTGAAGACATTGCAATAAAGAAGAAAAACAACATCACATCTTGTAAGGTTCAAGTACCTATTTCTGCTCATGATGTCTCTGTCTCAGTAGTGGACGACATGTGCAATGAGGTGGAAAATCTCATTTGGACAATTGCAGAATATACAGTTGAAGTAAACTTTAACAGAATTAACTCTCCAGAGCAATAACACATATTTTATTTTAGCTCAAACAGCAGCAAGAAAAGGTAACTGTGGTGATGCTAAGAAAAAAAAAGTGTAATAACAAAAACAAATCATGGTTTTTCTGTGGTTCAAGATGAAGCCTTTAGATAATAGTCACATCAAACTCCATTTTAATTTTTTATAGCTAGAAAACTTTATTTACATCCAGAAAAAGAGGAAATAAAGTTTTAAAAAGCAATATAGTTCCAACATGCAGCCACCTTGAGTGGCACTAAATGCATTCCTTAAAAAATAAAATAAAATTCTGGGCTTTTAGTGATCTAAATGTTTTAAATATGTTGAGTCAGGCAACATGCTCTTTCTTCTTCTTCTTCTTTGGAGCCAGTTTCATGAGAACGCGCGTGGGCTCAGTTTCTGTGGGAAAGTCTGGCACGAGGAGGCATCATTCCTTCTTCTTCTTCTCTGCAGGCGTTGCAAGCTCAGTCCTGTTGTCCTCCCAGAGACTGTCCAACTGGACTTCCCGGCGAAACGAAGTGACTTTCATTCATTTTAATGTTTCATTGTTTGTCTCCGCGGGTGTTCCCAGTTTAGTTCTTGGAGATGAAGGAATGGAAGATGAGAAGTGAGAGTTGGATTCTGAAGCAGCTGGATTCTCGTCATTTATTTTTTGTTTTTATTTAAACCGAGGGACCGAGCAGCAACTCTCCCGCTGGCATCAAACCCCCAACCTGATTAAAACAACCCGTCCATGTCCAAAAGACGCGCCGGTCACTTCATAACTTTTTCTTTTCCAGCGCAGTTTTTTCTTCTTCTTCAACGCCTCATGATGATGACTTCCATCCACACGAGCGCCGCAGCCACCCACTCCTGGACTTTGTGTCGTTTTTGACACGTTTTGCTTCGTTTTGGACTCAGTTTCAGGAGTTCCGAGCCCAAATCTCGCCGGCTCTCATGGGACTCGGGCACTCGTCGCGTTGCTTGCTGCTGCGGCGGAAGATGGCGGAGGCGGACAGCTCGGAGGTAGGTGTGGGGGTGGGGGGCACCTTGTGGTGTCCTGTGTCCCGGTTCTGACGCGTCCGGGGACATTCTTCATCTTGCATTGATTGATTGATTTACCGGTGACAACATAGTTCGTTTTCAACTATGACGTTGTTCTCTGTAAATGCTGTGGCAGCTGTGTCCAGCTGTTGCAACCGAGTACGCAAATATACACGCGCGCACCCGCACGAGTTATCTGAATGATGAGAGATGCTGTTTGGATGCATTGTGCACTGTAAAAGCATGTTGCGTTCAGGTGATCCGCTTTGCAGATTTTGACGCGTTCGCTGTCCGCGGTGCTGAACCGGAACTCGCAGCTTTTACCGGCTTTTTCTCAGTGCGCATGCGTGCGCTTGCATCCAGCCCTGCAGTTTATCAAAGCACCTCCGATGAGCTGTATCTGAACCGTTTTGCCTCTCATGCCTGTTTCTCAGCGGCAACAGCCGGTCATGTCACCCCTCTCCCAGTCTGCCCAGCCCTCCCTGCTGCCCAAACCAGTGCCTACGAGCCACCGTGTGCCCTGCGTCCCTCACGCGCCTCGCGTAGCAGCGCTGGCTGCCTGTCCTGGACGAGGCAAGATTGCCAAATGTGTCAGCCCGGAGGACATGACATCAAGGGACTACTACTTTGACTCTTATGCCCACTTTGGCATCCATGAGGTAAGCTGCACACAATGAGAGCAAATCACCTCTGCCAAGAAGGTGCAGTCCTTTCAATGTGACTTTTTAACAGCAGGGTATGTCTGAAAAAAATAAAAATAAAATAATAAACAGAGTGAGTCCATTATCAGCACCTGATAGGTGAAAAGTGTCTGTCTGTCTTTTGCAATCACCTGCTGCAAACTGCTGAGGCCATAGCCTGACTAATGACCTTGATGTGTGAAGGAGAGATGGTGAGAAAGTTTGGGAACATGTAGACCTTTTTTTAAATTATGTCCTTATTTAGCATGTAGGTCAGCTTTTCTGTCTGCTTGCAGACAAAGAGTGTGTCCTGATTTAAAGAGTTCAAAGCCAAAAGAAGTAGGATCTGTGCATGAGAGCAGGGAGATGGATATCCAGCAGTCCCCAAAGGCTTTTCTGTGCTTCTCCTGTCTATTTCAAGAAGCTCTGCCATTGTCGCTGAGCTTCTTTTTTTATTATTATTATTATTATTATTATTTTTTGCTTTATCCATCTGATTACACAGGAAAAAAGAATGTGCTTACATGAAGTTCTGCATCTGGATTGGCGTAACTAATGCTTCTGTTATTTTTACATGCTGTGAACTTTTATGTCCGATGCAGGAGATGCTGAAAGATGAGGTGCGGACACTGACGTATCGGAATGCCATGTACCACAACAAGCATGTGTTCAAGGATAAAATCGTCCTTGACGTTGGCAGTGGCACAGGGATCCTCTCCATGTTTGCTGCCAATGCCGGTGCCAAACATGTGTACGGGGTGAGACCAATATATGCACCTTCAGCTCACAAACAGTTGCTTTAGACTAGCTTTCATTGCCTTGTGTGTGTATAGTTACATATATATACATATGTATATATATATATATATATATATATATATATATATATATATTTATATATATATTTACTGTATATAATTTGTGCTCAGTTTTATTTATTTATTATTTGTATTATTTTTTAAGCATCCAGCCTTTCTGTTCAAATTTCCAGTAGAAACAACGAGGCTTCATTTACTAGTCTACCCTTGGTGACCTGGAGTGAGTCCAATTACACATGATGTATCCTGCTGCTCTCCTTTCATCTGTCAGTGAGGAGCATATGAGGAGCACAACCCTGTCACCCCCTCTCTACCCTCAGGTCTGCCCACCCTCTGCACAGACAGCTTGAAATACCCAGCAGGAGTCTTGCGTGTCAAGGGCACGATCCCTCGTTGGTTTCGTGGTTCTGAATAAAGCCACAGTGAGGACTGAAAAAAATAAAAATAAAATTGAACATTCACCTCACTCCAATGCCACACGCCCTAATTATTTTTTTGTATTTCCAGCAATTACACGTCACACAGCTCCTTGTTGCTCTGTTAAGTTTTATATCAGTTTAAACCCACTCTGTTTACTCACAGCTCCTGTGTACAGTGTATTAGGCTTGTAATTGTTGAGACGAGAACAGCCGACTCAACCAGTCTTCCATCTGAATGCTATCTGCCTGCTAAATCACTTGTGACTGAGACAATTAGTTAAACAGCTCTGCAGCCAAAACAAGGATATGCACCCTCTACTTGTTCCCACAGACCTCACTGAACAACCCACTGCACCTCCAGTATACCACTGGTACTCACTGAGCAGCTCCTCTGGAGCGGCTGAGAGTTCAGAGACAAGGGGATTTTGCAAATATAATACCAATAGGTGGCTTAGTCGGTAGAGCCTCTCAGCAAGAAGGTTGCCAGATTAAATCTCGATCTTTCTGGGTGGAGTTTGCAGGAGTGATTGAATAATGGTTGGTTTTACATGATCTAATATTTTATTCATATTGCACTGTGCTAAAATTATTTTTTAGTACAACAGAACATTGTTTATGAAGAAAGCAGAACAATAAATATTCCACCAACAATCTGCAAAGAAAAGACCTTAAATGTCAAAATAACTAAAATAGTTTCAAATTGAGTTCAAGCAGAAATGAAGCTAAATTAATATACATTCCACTATTTAGAAGTCGACCACAGAGAAAGAAATGGCACATGTGAAAGCCATGTCTGTATTTTTCATTTTGCCTTGCTGAAAAATTGGCACAACTTCCGTGCAAGACTGATAGCTGAACATTCGCCATGGTTGCCAATAAACTGACCTGGATAAGGCTCCCGTTGTCCGAACATCCAATTATCCTCCCGCACAAAGAGTCTCACGCTAAACCCATTACAAGCTTTGAATATTACATTTCAGATGTGTGGATGGCAAATGAATATGTCATTAAGCGAAGTCACAGAGTGCAGGAAATCGTTAGAGTTGGAATTAGATTCTCTATGAAACTGATTTCACACACAATCTTTGAACTTATATGCGGAATACAAATCTGTGTGTTTATGTTGTCTTTATTTTTATGTTTTTGGATGAGTAGAAAGATTCTTCACATTAAATTCATTATATTATGCTACACCTTATGACTTTATTGCATTTGCTGAGAAACTGAATCTCCATTCAGCATCAAACATGGAACACAAATCTTGTGATTCTTTCACAACTTAAATAAAAAAATAAGCTTTTATTGCAGCAATATACCGTACCATTCACACAGACAGGACATAAGAATTAGCACATTCATCTACCTTGAATTTCCCAACAAACCCTTTTATAGGTGCAGAGCTGCGCACGTGGCAGACGAGCACTCCATAAGTGCTGGCAGTGCCCCAAGCAGCGTCCGAATGGGCCCAGCTGTCACGCTGGGGAAAACATTATCAGGCGCACCTAAAGTCATTTTGCTAAACGCTAAAGCAAGCTATTTAAAGCAGCCATCGCTCCACTTCTTATTTGTTCAGCAAAAAAAAATGCTCAGTTCTTCAGCCCAGCATTTGCCGCCTGGTTTGCGGCATTCATACTTGCTAATCATGTTAAACAGTGGAGGAGACACGATTCAGAAGCAATATAAACAAGCCTCTAAGCATCAGACTGGAGGCTCAGCGGGCTCGTCTCACGGTGCACAGCTAAAACGCTCCATCCTGCACTGATTGTAGGAGGTGTGGCGTGAGGGCCCGAGGCTGCGCCGCTGAAGGGAGCGCTGTAAACTCTTCCCAGAAGAAAAAGCGAAGAAACATAAAGATATAAACAAAGTAACACAGGAGAGCAACAACTTCCGCACATTAGAATCATATTTTTCGTTGGCAGCCCCAGAGGCCTCATTTCGGCTTGTTTTGAGCCTAATTAGAGAGCAAAAGCAGTGTGAACTAAATTTACTTTCTGAGGTTAGAGACTCCCGGTGTTTAAAATGTATGGCGTGTTGGCGGCTGAAGAACAGTGAAACTGACAGGTTTATATCTTTACACACAGTGCGGAGACAAGGTGCCCGTGGCAGAAATAATTGAGGAGTTAGAAAGTTTCAAATGGTTTCGGTTTCACTGACTGCGGTACTTCAACACAAAGCTTATTCAACAGCAGACAACAAGCCGAACAACACTAGCCGAGGCTTACCCTGTAGTAGTCGCTGCTGTAGATGTCCCTGGACATGCCAAAGTCTCCAATCTTGACCAGAAGGCCGTTGCCGACCAGGCAGTTGCGGGTTGCCAGATCTCTGTGCACAAAGTGCTGCGAGCCCAGGTACACCATGCCTGAGGCAATTTGAGTGGCAATGTGCAGCATCTGGGAAAGGCCCAGCTCCCCGTTGGACTGCAGCGGCTGGCCGTCGACCAGGATCATGGCATCAGGGCCGTGGGCTCTGGGTTGGAAACAACCAGTTGCAGTGGTTTAATAACTAGCATCGACCAGAGTGTTCTCCAATATCCAGCACTCATTAGACTAGAGAGAACCGTTCTCCAGACAGGAGCAAAAACATCCAAATATGGCTTAAATGGATTTAAGGCAGTGAATGGTGCAAAAGTGCATTTAATTGCTTATCAGATGTACAGTATTTTTATTGGAAGCAGCTGTATTTTTTTTCCAAGGTGTCAGCCGCTGTTTGTCACAGAATGAAGCAAGCCAACACTCTGCATTGCACTACAGTAATAAACTATTATCTTTGTGCCATGTGTGCTCCATTCCACTTATTCAGGACATTTAGCATAATAAAGAGAGAAAAAAAATTCAAACAAGGGAAGCATTAACAAATTAACTATAACCTGCGAGCGATGATGCTGCTTTAATTGCGCTGATTAACCGCTATGTGCCTGGACTGTTGTGGATAATTCTGTGGCTGTAACATGAGCTTCAGAGCCTGGTTTTAATACAGTACGCACATGTACATGTACATGTTAGGAATTCCAAGTGAGGCGGTGAAATTTCATCCAGATAGTGAAAGTTGGAGGTTTACCAGAATCGGTTGACTGCAGGTTTCTGGGTGACACTAAGGAACTCATTTCCTGTGAAGTGTCCCCGCTGTTCTCATCACCTTCCTGTCACTGTGATTACAGAGCAGGCGCCACGCAGGAAATGCTGCGGCTCTGCCACTCCGCCTCAATTTCTAGCCCCATTTTGGAATTTTAGAGCTATTTGGTGTTCTTCACTTTGGCGTTTGTGTGATGAGTCAGCTCCTGTGCAGGAGACATTAGTGGTGCTTTTTGTTGTAGCGTCTCTAGTCTCTGCTCTTTCTGTTTCCACTTCGCCCACGTTCAGTAATGCCTGATTAAACGCAGGCCGCCCCCCCCATTTATCTGGAGGTTGACCTGCACATCTGATCTTCTATTCACTCCCATTGATTCCGTGCACATTTCATCTTTTAAATGTGACCCAAAAGGGCCAATAGATGAAGAATCAGCGACGTCTTGCACTGTCCATGAAAGAATTTCATCACTCGCGACATTGCCTTTCATTTCAAGAATGATTTCCCAACAGCAAATCTTCACGAGCTCGCAAGTCCACACACACACTTACACACATGCACATACTCGCCCTCACACTCAATCATAACATGTCATCTTTTCATCCACTGCTCAAGTTTTTCGAAACAAGAGCGACCACACACACACACACACACACACACACACATGGCTGCAGCCGCTGTCAGCACACTTGAAACAGCACTCTTCTAGCTCTGACTCCTCTCAAGCGCACTGACATCATCTCTACTGAAGCTTCCCAAACCAAAGCGCTTGCTGGTGCAGCGTCGTGTTGCTTTTGTTGAGGCTTTTCAGAGGTCGCTTCCTTCTGCACAGACTTGACAAATATAGAACAAAAGCACCCCGGCGTGCATGTTTACGAAGCCAGGCAGCTGAGAGAAATGGCTGGAGATATTATCACCAGTGCGACTGGAAGATAGAGTTTTAGGACTACTAAGATATTTTCCCAAACAGCTCCAACCACCGTAAATCAATGCTAAATAGCATTTGCACGCCCATTTGCATACCCAGCTGTTTTGATGTGAAATGATGCAGCTTGCGTGAAACCCTGACCTTAGAAACTTGTTCAGGTCTCCATGCTTCATGTATTCGAACACCATGATGAGTGGGTCTCCGTCTACACACACTCCGTAGAATTTAACGATGTGGTCGTGCTGCAGGTTGGTCAGCAGCTCCGCCTCCCGCTGGAAGTCCTTTCTGGCTGATAGGTTTGGATCTTTCAGAGTCTGAAATGGTAAAAGGAAAGTCACATTCACGCCCAAAATAGAGGTGAACATCAGAATGGAATGCAGCGCTGGTCTAGCATGTATTGGTGAAATCACTTGTTGCAAGCCTTTGGCGTTTCTAGGCTAATTTTAAAAAATAAAGTTGAGCAATTGCAATCAGTTAGGACCATCAACTCTCTTCTTTGATCCTAAAGGTGGTTGCTAAGAAAACGTCAACTTATAAAATCAACACTGAGCATATTGACAGCATTTATGTCATCTTCTCCCACATTGAGGTATACTGTAGTCTGTTCTCCTGCTCCTCTGACGGCTTTTCTTTATCATCTAGTTAGTCACCTCAAAGTATGTTAAAATTAATAATAGACAAAGAGCTGAAAACTCCTGGCTGGATTAATAATTGTGCTTGATGGAAACAATAATGGCTCACGGCAACATTAGTTTTCTACGGCACAAACGTGTTTTTTTTTTAATTTTATTTTTTTATTTATTTTTTTATTCATTTCAAATTTAAAACATAAAAGAAACAATTTACAAACCACATGAGAAACTAAAAAAAAAAACTGATTTAAAATGAAAGGAAACAGAAGAAGAAGAAAAAAATCTTATCAAATCTGCCCCTTCTTAAAACAAAATGAATTCAAACAATCAATTCAAACAATGATGACCCATAAACCAAATAAATAGTCTCATCACAATTTACCAATTTATAGTACATTTGATATTTACCGTTTATATACATCTTTTCAAGAGTTTACTCTTAATCATTTTCTTGAATATAGACATTGAATTAACTTTTTTAACATCAATTTCCAAACTATTCCACAAACCTATTCCATGTACCGGTATTAAAGTAGACCGACCCTTTAAACTAGTTCTATACTGTGGTTTAACAAAAAAAATGTCTGTTCCCTTAAGATTATAACAATTTTTCCTTTTTGCGAAATACTTTTGAATATTTGAAGATAATTTGTTATTCTGTAAAAGAATATTATATTCCACCAAATCATAAAAGTTTCAATGGACAAAATAAAATATTAGAAGCATGAACGTCTCCATTTGTATTTCTAAGCAAGAGAACTGAAACACTGAGAACATTTAAATAAAAAACATGAAGAGTAAAATTTGGATTAGATGAGAACAATGCAGAATATTAGTTGTAAATAAACCATGTAGTTAAATGAAGACTCCTTACAGATCAGGTAATAACAGCAAACGGAAAATGAAATGAAATTCACACCCACATGTTTGCAGGTGAATGGAAATGTGCCCTAGTCCTCTTGTCACGATCTTAAGCTTTTGTTTACACAACAGCTGTTGACTTGTCAGTGCTATTATGTGTCCAGCAGTAAAATGTAACTACAATATATTTATGGAGCATTTTTTCAGATTTCTTGACGTTTCAAAGTGCTTTACATTAAAGTCATGTTCAGCCATTTGCAAACACATCCAGGCAGTGCCTTTACATTTCCACGCATTTATATTTAGAGTTCTTTGAAAGGTTTTCAGACCTCTTCACCTTATACATTTTTATTATGTTATCAATCAATTTGCAGCCTGATGCTACAATCTTTTTTTTTTTTCCCTTGATAATCCCCACTAGAGTAACCCAAACAACCATAACTACAAGCCCACATTGATCTGGATTTTATGACAGTCTGGCAAGACAGCAGCCTCTTCTCAGTGCAGAACATTTGAACACAGCTTGAAGAACTCTCAGACCACGAGGAGCACTATTTGCTGATCTTATGACATAGAAATCTAACTGTTTGGCCTCAATTTTCCATGAAATGTCTGGAGACAATCAGACACTGTTCATCACCTGCTCAACACCATTCCTACAATGAAGCACGGAGGTGGCGGCATCATACTGTGTATACATTTTTCAATAGGAAAAACTGGAAATTGGGCAATGTGGAAAGCTGAACAGAACAAATACAGATGTCCTTACAGGTCTTTCTTGCAAACAAGACTGCCTGTCTCAATTAGATTAACTGTCTAAATAAAGGTAGTAAATGAAAAAAATAAAATCCTCAATGAAAACCTGGACCATAGCAAGACCCCAGACTAAGGTGGTCTGAGGCCAAAGTTTCACCTTCCAATGCAACAATGAGCCAAAGCACAAGTGAAGACAACATTTGAGTGTGTTCTGGTCTGTTTTCCAAGAGTAGACCTGATCTAAACTCTATCAAACATCCCTGGTGGGGGAGGTCTGAAAATGGCAGCCCACTATAGTTATTCATCTAAACTGACTGAGCTTGGGATGACTTGCAAAGGAAAATGGCAAATAATCAAAGCAGCTAAAAGAAAAGCAACAATTTGTTGTTTTTTTTTTTCCCCTCAATACTATTTTTTTTACAGAAATAATGCAAATCCAGTCAGTTTATTTTCTTTAAACATGCATACCAGAGGTGTGCAGAAGCAATTTGTTATTTAGTTTTGTTAACGTCTCAGGAAAATCTGAAGAAGCTGAAAAACATTTTAAAAGGATGTCTAGTTTTTTTATAGCATCTTGAGATATATAACAACTTCAGTTTATTCCAACTAATAAAACAGTTCTGTTCTCATCACTGTTATTTATAATATTATAGTTATAGATGATACATAAGAGAGTTTATGCTTATCAGCTTTGCATGCTGCCAACAATATTTAGGAAGAGTGAATGGTGTGCAGCCCAGAGGGATGTGTCACCTTGGATTATTTACAGTCTGTCAGATGATGTCAGCCCCATTATGCAGTCTCTGTCCACAAATGCAACATGCGCACCTCAACCTTGAAAGTCCAACACCCCCCACCCCCAACCCCACATCCCTGCTTCAGATAAAAGTACATAATTTAACCCTGCTGGCTGGTAGATATTTGGCTAATAAATAGATTCTTGGGGCATTGTTGATGCTTTCTGTTTTCTCCTAAGACCCTGGGCAGCTTATTTATCCTAACATTTTTTTTTAATCAGTAAAATATTCCTCTCTTACCAACTAGAAGCCAAAGTTTTATTTTTGCAGCAGCCACATTGTAGTGATGTAACTTGAACTTGTGCTTTCTCTTTCTGTTGGCATTGCGCACTGTAAGGTCCAGCACAGCCGGGCCTGGCTGCAGATGGCCTGCTCTTATTCTACCCCAGCCATGGTTGTGTTTGCTTTGAGCAGAATGCCATCTTGATGGGGGCGAGGATCATCTTAACAAAAACGTGTGATGTCATATTGTTTGCGACAAAACAACGGATATCATTGGCTGTCAGCGAGCAAGGTGAGGAACACACTCACCTCATCGTCAACTCAAGTAAAGAAGTATTTGGATTATTTTAACATCTTACCTCCCCATCAGTCTGGTTTCAGGAAACAACACAGCACAATGACTGCTTCACTGAAGATTTTTAATGATGTTGTTGAAGCTTTGGATGTTAAGGATTATTCTGCTGCACTTTATTTAGACCTGTCTAAAGCTTTCAACACTGTAGACCATGACATATTATGTCATAAACTCTCAGAAATTGGTTTCTCAGATCTCACCATTGGTTGGTTCACTAACTATCTCTCAGATTGGAGGCAATGTATTCAGCTAGGGATGCACAATATTTTAATTCCACAGCAGAGAAAACTATGTAGTCTCTGTAAGTGGGTTTGGGGGGTGGGGGATAGCTGTATTTGTATTGGTTATCGGTCAAATAAGTTTTAACATATCGGCATATCGGATATTGGCCAAAAATCCAATACCATGCATCCCTATGTTCAACATAATGGTGCGTCTTCCAGCTATTTAACTGTTAATGATGTACCACAAGGTTCAGCATAATGTAGCTGTTTTTGTCTCATTTTTACACAATTTATTCAATTTACTTTTTTTTTTCTCTTTTTTTATATATGGTTGTCTATTGTTGTCCGTACCTCATCTGTGTTCTTTGTTTGAATCAGGTCTCTCTTGTAACTAAGTCCTCGACTCAGTGGGACTAACAAATGAAAAATCGTTTGTCCAGGGTACCAAAACTTTTTTAGAAATAAAATAAAAACAGAGCTCTCTCTCATGCACTTGATTCTATTTTGGACTATTTTTTTGTAAAAAGTGTAGATGTAGAACTGAGCAGCTGACAGATATTTAAACCAAATAAGTTTTTTCCTTGATAATGAAACTAACAGGAGCCAAATATGACGACACCAGGGATTTTTTTAAAATCAAAACAATTGCTAACAAGCGGTATGCAGATGGGCCCATCGCTGAGAGATTTGAATCGTGAATGTTTTTAGTTTTCGAGATGTGATTTTCTGGATAGGAATTAAACAGAGAATCACCAATGTGTCTAATAAAATCAACATGAACTCTTTCTCCAGGGAATCATCCAATAATATAAATAGTATTGAAAACTAATGACTCATCAAATACTCCAACTTATAAAGCATTGACTTGATGACTTAGCTGCATCTTTCCATGGCCAAATTTGTGCAAGTGTGTATATATAGTGTAGTAGAATCAGTATCATTTAATTATTTGTCACTCAGTAAATGTATCAATGGAGTGAGAACAGTGTCCTGATCAAAAAGCATTTAAAAAAATTAAAACCAGTAATACTGTGACGGTGAGTTTCTGTCCTCATCAATAGCTTGTATACACACTCATGTTGGGTCAGCAGTCACATGAGGTGCATTGCTCTGGAGGAAGACGTGAAGCTGCACCAACTACACAGAAAAAAAGCTGATCTGACTGGTAATAAAAGAATGCTCCGAGGTGCCTTGAACCTGCCTCTGAGGTGCAGATCACATAAGATACTAAATCACGATGGAAATCAGTTAAAGGCACAAATATCAGAAAATAGTGGATAAGAAATAAATAACAGCTATAAGCCTTATTGCAGCCTTTTTCCTGGTAGGAAGATAAAATATGACGCTTTTGCAGTAGCAGGAAAATACACATAGTCGCTGCTCCTGAGCCCTTCAGCCTCGATTTGTTTTCCCAGAATGCTGCTCACATTACCACAGATGGAATGACCTCAAGATGGAAATGTTTTTGCTCTTATGTGCTCCTCTTTTTCAGCAACGTGTTTAAGGTGATTGAGATGTATGACAGTGCAGGTACAATGGTCATAAAATTCTATTACCAAATCAAACCACACAGTTAGGGAAATGTTTTTTTGTCCGGGCAATTCTCCAAAACAATACCTCCAAAGTGCTGATGACAATAAATTAGGGGAAAGTGCTGCAATACATTTTCCCCCTTTGTTGACCTTTAAGTGTATTCAGAAAGCCTCTTTCTTTTTCATCACAGGCAGGAACATGTGGGGATGAAAATGCACGTTGTGTTGTTTCAAAGAGGTCACAGTGCTGTTTTTTTGTTTTATAAATGAAAATGATTTTTTTTTTTTCTTTCGTTTTTGTTGAAGCAAACGATGAGGATGATGAGATCCTCAACCTCCAGCTAAACCTTTTTAAATAAATTCTGTTGCCAAGGTTGAAGTGCTTCTTTTCATTCCTGGACTTATTCTGCTGAATCTGCAGCCTCTTATTCACACCTATGATGCTTCATATTCATACCACAGTATATTTTTGTTTCAATTCAGTTCAGTTTATTTATATATCACCAAGTCACAAAAGAAGTCGTCTCAGGGCACCGAACAGGAACATTCATATACATAAAAAATAAGTTAACATTATTTATCAGAGGAGCAGACTGCTTTGAATTTAACTTCATCACAGAGCTCTCATCTTGAGCAAGCATGAAGGTGACAGTGGAAAGGAAAAACTCTCTCATAAGGAAGAAACTTTTAACCAAACCAGGCTCAGGACAAGCGGCCATCTGCTTCAACTGGATGGGTTTGAGAGAAACAGGAAGGAGGAACAGATACACAATGGCAGGTTGAGAATCATATATTAAGATAGAAATAATATCAAATGAAAATGATTCAGTTTTAACAAATCATTTTAAGATATGAAGTAAATTTGTCCTCAAGTAGTCCAAGCTTATAGCAGCATAACAAGCCAACCCTAACTATAGGATTAATCAAAAAGGAAAGTCTTAAAGCCCAGTCTTAAAACTGGACAATGTGTCAGCCTCATGGACAGAAACTGGAAGTTGGTTCCACAAGAGAGGAGCCTGATAACTGAAAGATCTTCATCCCATTCTGCTTTTGGAACCACAAGTAATCCTGCAATCTGAGAGTGAAGCGCTCTGTTAGGAAAATATAGGACAATAGGATCTGTAACATAAGATGGAGCTAGGTTGTTGAGAGCTTTGTAGGTCAGAAGTTAGATTTTGAATTCTATTGTGAATTTGACAGGGAGCCAATGGAGAGGAGCTAAAACTCCACATCTCCAAGTTATTAGAACAATCAACTGAATCATTGCATTGACTGACATCGTGAAAACACCACACACACACACACACTAATAGGAATATACTGAAGATTGCACCTTGACAGCCACCAGCATCTTGTCCTTGGTGGGGCTGAGGTTGTAACATTCTGCCAGGAAGACTTTACCGAATGCTCCTTCACCCAGCTCCCGTTTCAGGATGATGTCTCTCCGCTTTATATGCTGGACAACTAAAACAAAAGTGGGACAAAGAATGGATTTAATTATCTTTTATAGCACATGGTACATTTGATAGCAGACACATTCTTGCTAAAAAAAAAAAAAAAAGTTCAGAAATTGTATTTCACTGTTGTCTCTAAAAGAGGACATGCAAATTGACAGGATGCAGGGAAAAAGAGAAAGAGATCCCAAGATCTGAAACTACTTTATGTGACGTCATAATAATTTACAGTGTAAACGTAAGTGCGAGGCTGTTCTTTTCTTCTGCTGGTGAACATTTAAAAATAATTGTGTGAACCTGTTTCTGGAAAAGTAAAAAAAAAAAAAAGTCTCACCCTGTATGATGTTGCCAAAGGCTGAGAATAGCAACTGATTCTACTTTGAAGTTATTTAAAACAGAATATTGGGAGCTCTAAAGTTCAAGTGGTTTTAAATCCTTGAAGTGCCGATAAACAAGAAAATGACATCAGACCAGTCAAGAGCTCATGATTTTTTAGTTTTGCGGTCTGAACCAAGATGTCACAAGAAGGTTTTCTTATACAGTATGATTGGTAAAGTGTATTTTTTTTCCTATTGTAAAATGTAGTGAATATTTTACTGTGTATCTTATTGTTTGTTTAATATTCTTTGTGGATTATTGTTGATTGAATTGATTGTTTGAGTTGGTACTGTTAAAAAAGGGGCAGACATAATAAGATTTTATCTTCTTCTGCTTCCTTTCATTTCATTTATTGTTGACTTTTATTTACGTAAAATTGTAAATAGTTTATTTTTGTTTTTTTCTGTTTTTAATTGGAATTTGAAATGAATAAAGATTAAAAAAAAACAAAAAAAAAAAAAACTGCCAAACGTCAGACACTTAAATACAAATAGTTACATTTCTGTGTCAAGACTGCTTTTGTTCTTTTCACTATTGGAGCTACTTACAGTGTTCCTGATCCCAGAATGAATTTATTTTTAATGATTGATTATCCTTTGAAATAGTGGCTCCATAGCATGATGTAAGTGACAAAAAAGGCAAGAGCAGGTGGAAATAGTTTGACAGAAAGCGGAGTGTGTGGGGAGTTTTTCCTGAACAGAACTACTCTTTGTGGCTCACTCTGAATAAAACATGACAGTTTGTAGATTCACCACGAAAGCTGTGGTGCTCTGTTAGTGTATGTGCATATGCAGAGTACATATAGTGTCCACAAGACATTTAGATCAAAATCACCATGCTGAATAAGACTGGGCCTCAGAGCTTCAACTGTGCAGCAGCAGCTCTCTGCCATAAAATATCAATGAGATAAAACTGTCAGATTCCTCCTTAGCAACAAATAAAATATTATAAAAGTAAAAACAATCCAGTGAAAATGAACTTTTAAAATAAGTTTAATTGTCAAATCTTCAGCTGGTGTTTAGTAGTTTTTTTTTTCTTCTTCACTGAAATAAATTGAGGGAAATGACACTAGTTTCAGGAACATCAAAAGTCTGTTCCTAATTTCTACCTTTTTCTAATTGTAACATTATTCCTACATTAATATGCCTGCAGTTTTTCATTCATTTTATTATTTGACAGCTTTATTTACTTTTATTGCACTGCTGTTGTTTCATATGGTGGGATGCAAAGCATTAATCTCATAATGCAGCTTGAGTCTTCCTGTTTTTAAGTCGCCACGTCTAATACAAGCACGGGAGACAAATAAAGCTTCAAACATATAATCCATCCTCCATCTGTGTGTTCTCTGCTTTCATTAAATCAAGCCTGATCGCTGGCTGACTGTGGTGGACAAAATGGCATGGAGCAAGGAAGTGCACGTAAGACTTTACACGGGCCTTTAATGCACTGATTTCCAAACACCGATGTGTCTGCACTTAGAGCCCATCAGGTGAAGCATCTGTTCCCATAAGGCCGTTTGATGCTTCCATATGATAATTAGTTTACTTGTCTTTATCTACTGAATGACTGTCGGCTTAGCTTGGCCTCCTGAAGGTACTGTTTATACAGATGTTAAGCTCCTGCTTTACAAAGGTAACGCTTGAAACGTTAAACTGAAACAACAGGCCTCACTTTGACATTTACTACAGCTTCTGCCAAGTTATTTGATCTATTAGTTATTAGGGTTGAATTCGGGCCTAAAAAAAAATCTGACCGGGTCAGGCCCTAGCCCGTGGGCATTTTTTTTCCGAGCCTGGCCCGACCCAACTCCCGTATTTAATTGTAATTACAGGCCCAAACCCGGAAAAAAAAAAAAAAACTACATTTTTTATTAAGCTTTTATTTTCATTGTAAGTTTGACATGATAGTTTAAAAAAAAAATTCAACAAAAGGAAGATGTAAGAGTTCTTGTTTATTAGACACCAAATGGATACTAATGTACAAAAGTTAAAAAAAAAAAAAAAAAAAATCAACTCAAAAGATATGCTATTATGCAGATGAAAAAAATATTTTAGAGTTAAATTATTTGGAAAAATGGAACAAGGCTATTCTAACTGAACACACTGCTCGCTTCAGCTTTTGTAGCTTCAGATGCTGCAACTTCTTCACTGCAGATGAGAGCAGGGTGCAGAGCGGGACGAGCGCAGCCACTGATCTGGTTGTCCATCTAAAGCTTAACGCGACTTTAAAAAAAAAAAAAAAAAACTATTTCAATCGTCCAGTCAGCAGCTGATCATCCTGTTGTCCATCTGAAGCTTTACATAACTTTTATTTTTTTAATTTTTTTTTTTTTTTTTTTACCTCTTTCAACTGCCAGTCTGAGCTGAACGTGCACCTGACACATCAACAGGTTGCACTGTGCTGGCTTTGTGGAGTGAATTCTCCTGTTTTAAGCTTTTGTTTAATACTTTCCAGCTCTATTATGTCGCTTGTTGTGGGTCAATTGCAAATCCTTGGATGTGTGATAAGAGCAAAGGGCAGGCGGGGTCACATGCGTAATTAAAACCACATCAAAAGCCCGAGCCTGACCCGACCTGCCCATCACATAATTTTGGCCTGACCCGGCCAAATTTTGGGTCGAGCTTGGGCCAGAAATCACAACTCTACTAGTTATCCCTTTGTTTTTTATCATGGCTGAGATTTATTTTTATACAATTTTTTTGCAGCTCATGTTAATTTAGAATATGTATAGTTAAATTTCATCCATATACATATAGTTATTGTAAATTCTTGCTTGACCCCTTTTCAAGGCCACATGGAGCCTTTGGACAATAGGCAGGATATACCACAGACAAGACACCAGCATGTCACATGGAGACATAGCAATAAACAAATTTAGGTAAATAACCTGGAAGAAACCATGATTATCTGGAAAAAAAAACATAGAGAGTAAAAGGCATCAAATAGAAGTTGAACGTTCAGTCTAGCTGAGAATGCTAGCCAGCTATTCCACCATGCAGCTCATGTCCTTGATACAACTGCACTAATGTGTTTGAGCTATTGTGTTGTTAAGGTTTATTTTAGAGAAGTTCAGTCTGGTTTTATTGGTAAAAAATAACTGAATATGAATCAACCTAATATTTGTTTGAATTTTAACAAACCAGCCATGAGGCTGATTTTATTGTCCATTTTATTCAAAAAAATGTTCAATACAAAAACAACTGGAGTTTATTTGTAACAGAAGACGTTTCGCTCTTCATTCAAGGAGCTTTCTCATTTCAAAGAGCACTGAGTGTGGGGTTCAGGTTATAAAGGCTGAGATAAAATACACA
>JARVLU010000599.1:23661842-23687376 GCA_031762415.1 Simpsonichthys santanae | reverse complement strand
ATATATGTGGTTAAATATTCATAGTGGAATATTTAACCATAACTCCTTGTTGCTTCAAATGAAGGGCCAAGGTGAGGGGTATTTGAAGGAGTAACAATAGAAAATGGGATTTTCTGAAGTTCCCAGTTATCTTTTTTATGCCAGAGGGAACATGCAAAGAATAGATTTGACTTGGAACCTGATATAGCTATCCCCACCCACTCATCTGTGAATCACTGCCTCAAGACCCCCTAACTACGCCTTATTAAAAGCTTTAGTGATATAAAAGTCAGAGGACTTTTAATCATACATGAAATGAATGCACAGCTGTTTTGAATGGGTGTTTTAAAATTATTTTAATGAGACTGGAAACATTTATATTTATACATTTCTATGTGTAAACATATCAAGAGGTTATGCGGCCTGGGACTCTTGCAGGGAGACTACATACCCATTTAAGAATCCAAAGGTTTTGTGACATCAATTTGCCCCAATTTTTCCTTTTTCTCCTATTGTTCCATATATTTATTACATGAACTACATATTTTAGTCAGAAGTGCTCATAAAGCTTTTGCCTAACATTGACGTTAAGCTTTGTGAGTGATGTGGGGAAGTCATGACAGTTTTGTTAAATGTAAACAAAAATAAATAAATGAGTGCCACCGTCATCAGAAAGATGAATAGCATAACACTGCTGTCACTAAAAGCAGTATTTCCTAACATGAACAAAATACAATTAAGTTGGTCTGAAGAAATATTTCCAACTTTTCATTAAATACAATTCCTCATCTTTCTGACAGCACTTATTTTTCTTTGGTTGTACATTTTTATTGTCGATGTTAAGTCGACATTGCATGGAGGAGGGGAAGAAAAAAAATCAATGGAAAAACAGCAAACATTGTCAAACAAGTGAAAAGCACTCCTCAGTTAAGTCCACTGTTGCTTTTGTTTGAGAAATGAACTAAACAGTCAGAGGGATGCGCAAAAACTTGTGAGGAAATAAAAAAAAGAGGAAAGAAAGAAAATCATTATCACTATAGATGGTTTCCAGTGAAGCAAGTCGGTGTCAAATTTATGGCATTGTGCAACATATTCCTGCCAATACTGAGAATGATTTCCTTTCTTTATTTCTTTAATCAAAATTCAAAGAAAGGCCCTGAAAGGCAATGATTCACTCTCAGCCAGTGCAATCCAGTTTGCCGTTCTATCATGGCTCCGTCAAAAGCAGCTCAGCTCTGACAACTACGGTCTTCAGAGGCGGGGGGAGGAGACCAGGAGGGAGGGGATGGGAAACGTGGATTTGAAGTCAACAGCGGCTGATTCGGTGAAGCAGTGACAGCGAATCTGTTTACCCACCAGTCGTCAGCTCACCTTGACAACACTGTAAATACTAATCAAGAGCCAGTCATATCAAATCATAGGCCCTCAGTCGCTGGGGGGATAGGGCGGTGTGATTAAGTGAAACATGTGAGCAACAATTTATTCACAACATCTACAGTCACTGGAGGGTTTTCATACTTGAGCGCTCTCTTTATTAGAGAGACGTGCACAGCAGAGCACAGGTCTTTCATCGGGTGACTACCGACCCAACCACTGGGGAAAAGTGGCTCACTGCAGCTCTAAATTTCAGCCTCAGAACACCCCCCTAACCCCCCCCCCCCACACACACACACACACACACACACAGACACACACACTGCTCCTCACAGCACAGAACCAAACTACTCCATCAGAAATGAAGCATTGATGAGGTAAAATAAGGGTAGACTTAAAAATAAATCATATATACATAGACTATTTACCTTTTTTTTAATTTATAATAAAACAAACTATTTACCTTTTTAGAATAAAACAAGACACACATTTAATAGGTCAGTGCAAACACGGTGAACTCAAATGCTAGCCAATGAAAAACTAACAAAGTGGTCACATGATCAGCAGGGGTCCAACTTCCTTCTCTGTAAGCACAAGTGAATATCTCACCTAACATTTTCTTGACATAAAGTGCATGTTTCACTTATTTTCTTCCAAATAACAACATCCAACGATCTAACTCATCCTCAGTGATAAGTAAAGAATTATTTTAAAATATGTACATGGCATTTCATCAAATATGCCAAAGGAAATTGCAAAAAAAAAAAAAAAAAAAAAAACACTCCATGTAGCCCTTAGATATTGTGCATTAATGAAACATTATAATACCAGGCAACAAGGTTAGAACAGAAGCTAGGTGAAAATGTTGCACATAATTTATTTTAGTAAGGAAAATCCTTACGATCATCTGCCTGTCTGTCCATCTTTCTATCCATTTATCTATATATGTTTGTGTGTGTGTGTGCATGCACACCATAAAAGGTTTTTTTAATGCATCTAGAAGAATTCCACATGCTATAAATGCACGTTATGATGTATTCCAGACAATGAATTCCAGAGATGAATCCACACAATTTTTATGACACTTCAATAAGGTATAAAGAACAGGGGGTACTGCTAGTTGATGAGAGTGAGGATGAGATTTCATCTATTGGTGAGGAAGATGAGAAGGATGAGATCCTAGTGATAATCTGGCAGAGAGAAAGAAAGTGTGAGGATGGATAGCGATAAGGATGAAGATTAAAGTATTATATTACAAAGGCAGAAAAACAACAGGAAGCAGATCAGAGTAAGAATAAGGAGCTTGGCGATAATAAAAACTGAATGTAAAATAGCAGGTTTCATTCAAGTTGAATGACTGCTGAATTTATTACAATAAAGTTATTTTTAACTTATTCCATGTTTCCCCAATGGTTGTCTGTATGTACTTTTATGTATACCTGCCTAAATAAAGGTTGAATGAATATGCACATGCAAGTTGTTGCGTGTATAGGTACACAAAGTAAAAGTATAGTTAGCAGATGACACACATCTATGTTTAACATTGTCTCCAAATGGCTGAAAGTCAATAGAGTTGTTGTCAATGTTTAATACAAATATCAGGCTGAGCCAAAATGTATCTTAAGTGAATCATGATTAAAATGAGGAGAAATGTGTTTGGCACTAAAGTAAAGAGAACTTTCACTAGTAAACGCCTTGAATCACTGTCTTTAAAAAAATAAAAACTAGTCTGAAATCCTGGTATGTTAATAAATTCTGATCTATCTTCAGTAGTCATATTAAATCAAGATCCCAAACAGCATTTTTTTTTTTTTTGCTTGAAAACATATCTAGATTAAAATGTTTTTACATCCCAAACTAACCAAGAGCAGCTCATTAATGCTTTTATATCCACTAGACTGGATTATTGTAATGGTCTTTTGACTGGACTTTACAGAACAGTTAAGGACTAAGATATCTGAGCATATTATTCCAATTTTAAATCTCTTACACCAGATACCAATCAGCCATAGAATAAACTTTAACGTTTTTGTCAATAGATAAACAAACATGTAGATGCATGTATGTATCTATGTATGTATGGATAGATGTATGGATGTATGGATGGATGGATGGATGGATGGATGGATGGGTGGAAATGGTGTCTACATTTAAGCAGGAAAAACATCACATTGTTTTTCCTATCTGACAAAATGCATACCATGAAGGATTAAAATGATTCTAGTGTGCCACTTCCTCTGTGTGCTATTTTATATATGGTGTAATAAAAACTCATAATATCAAATGAAGTACGAGATTTATGGAGTCTTGGGGAATGCCTGATCTCTCTCTAATTGTTGCAACACATATAAATGCAAAAACACCCCACCCTATTCCTTGGAAGATGATAGTTTTCTAGAAAAGTAAAAGGGAAACTGGACTTTTTGACTTGAGAACATCTTAAAAAGTGCATTTATGTTACTGCACCGATGAAAAAGCCCAGTGGCATTGCAGAGGAGTTTTTTCATTTAAGATTCTGTCTGTGCACAGACTGAATTTCAACAGTGGACATTTTCCCATGAAATGTCTACCATGATGGAGCAACATTTCTCTGTATTACTTTAACTTTATATGATTCAGTAGAGCTAGAAAATCAAATAAGCAAGCATTCAACAGTTTTCCATTCTTCTATTGTCTCACCCCCAGTGGCAGTTGATGACTTCACTCCGACGCTGGTGCATTGTCTACATTATGGTAGCGTGTTCCTGGCTTCTATTGTGCTTTTGTCATTATTGCAAAGACTAGTGATGAGCAAATGAAGCTTCTATGAAGCACTGAACGAGTTGGGCCAAATGTTTCAAAACTAGGTTCATTTGTTGAAGCGTCTGTTACAGTGACCTCTTGTGGCATTTTGCAATGCTGCTGTCAATTTAGGCATTATGCTTTTTGGTGGCACACGCCAAAGAACTTCAATGACTGGTGTTAAAAAAAAAGATTTGTTTAAATTCATCAACTTTTTATATTGCCTGGTTTGAAAATGTATTCATGCTTACATGTTTTCAAATAAAGACTGATAAATGTGCACTGAAGAGATTTAATAAAAAATGTTGCAATGGTATTGTGCTTGTGTATGGCAGAGTCAGAGTCTCTATCATTCTTAAAAATAACAATAAAATGACACATCTAGTATCTCCAGGTTTGGCAGACTGGGATTTGAACCAGAGACTTGCTCACTGAGAGGCAGCAGCTCTACCAGTTGCACCACTGTGCTGCCCAGAAATAGACTAATGTGAATACAATTTTAATTTGAGCCCATACTGGCTTATGACTATTAAAATCACATACATTATTTTACTGTAATTATATTAAATACATGGGTGAAATGGGTTAGATAATATGCTGAACATTACTATAACTTTTTTGACATTTAAATGCCAAAGCCACCTTATCATGAGCAAGAAGAACGGTGTCCCCACATGTTAGAACAACCTCTTTTCCTGTCTGGCTCCATAATTACGTATTTTCAACATCAGCAACACAGCAGCAATAACACCACTACTCTTCCAAGCTGTTTTATAGTGTTGAGCGCTCTCAATTTAATACTGAACCTGTCACCAGTCAGACTCGAGACGAGGCGGTGCCAGGGAATCAGCTGATTGGACTGTGAACCAGTGATGCAATTCATTCTGGCAACGAAACACTTTGTGTTTTGGATGTCACATGTCACGTGACTTCTTCCGCACCAAAACAGGCTCTGAAACAGTGGTCAAGTGTAATTTTTTTGATCACTTCATCACTTGCCCATCATATCTGAAATCTCTCTGGAATCTCTCTTGAATACCTTTGCAACCTTTGGACCCTTGTGTCTATGAGTTTACCTCCGTCTCCTACAGTAATCTGCCTGCAAATGATCAGAACCACATGCAGACTTATTGCCCTTATGAACTCTCCTCCTTGACCTTCAGCGTTCCAGTCCCTCCCACTGAGGTTGCACTTCTACTGTTTACTTTACATGGTGAATTTACTCTTGGAGTTGCTCTTTTGGTCACAACTACTCTGGGTATGCACCAAAGTTCATGCTCAATAATCCTGGTATAAAAGCCAACAAAAGTTCAGTCAGGTCATCTGGATGGTTTATTTTTTACTGAAATGTTTTGTCCTTCTTGCAAAAGATGTCTTTGATCCGAGAAGCCACCAAACAAAACAGATTCCCACAAACAGTATACTCCATAGTGGGGGAAAAAAAAAAAAAAAAAACAGTTTGCTGGTGCTAAGATGGCCTCCTGGCCCCACCTTCTCCCCCATCAACTCCTCTGAGACCGTCATGCCAAAGTGGTTCAAAACTCCAAATTTCATGCTCAATAATCCGATCGAAGAAGTTCTTTGGATGAGGGATGAAACATATCAGTAAAAAAAGAAACCATCCAGATGACCTGACTGAACATAGTTGTATTCTGGGTATTAGTAAAGCCCTCACAATTACTTTTGAAAAGCTGCAACGTGAAATTACCATGTGTTTAAGCTAGAACTTTTTTGCATTCATGTTAAGCTTACTTGCTTTTGTTTTGCATCATACTAAGGGTTTAATGGTAGATGTTGAAAGTAAGATACTATCACAAGCATGCTACTCAAAAACAAAGCAAGTATTAATATTTATGATGACACAGAAGCTCAAGGACCTGTCTGTTTGTTTCAAGACAACTACACGGTAACATTTCCAGGTGACCTTTTGGCAAGTGGAAAATGAGAGGAAAGCCAAAAGGATCACATACCTTGCTTTGAAAATGGTCTATTGTGTAAAATAACAGTTTAATATGCCACCAGGAAGTTAATAAGAACCACTCATGTTTGAATTCACTGTGTTTATCCTTTTTTCACACCAGGAAGTCAATGATGTGCTCTTGTATTCCCGAGGCGCTGGTATGAGCCTAGGTTGCACCAGGAAAGGCATCCAGAGTAAAAACAATAGCCAAATTTATCAGGCAAGTTTGCACGTGGTAGTGACCCCTACAGAAGGGTACAGCCAAAACAAAAACAACATTTTCACACTGGTATATGTTGTGTATGTCTGTATTATCTTTTCTTTTGTCTAGTCCAAATTAGCTAAAATAAACTGTTTTAAGCGACAAGGCAGCACATCAAGAAAGTTGTATGTTCAATACCTGGATGCAGCCTTTCTGTGTCAAATTTGTAAGTTTCCCATGTGAATGCATGGATTCCCTTTGGGTATTCCAGTTTCCTCCCACTAAGTAATGTTAGGTTAATTAGTAGCTCTAAATTATTACTAAGCATGTGGGGATGGATGTCTGTCTTGTTTGTCTTTTTGTGGTCTTGTGATAGACTGCTGAGCGGTCTTTTTGTACCGTGGCTCTTGCCTATACGACTGCTGAAAATACCGGACTACTAGCAACCCTGCATGAAAAAGAAAGTAAGGCAAATGGATTGATGAATGGAATGAATCAATGGACATTTGCTTATTTTTCTTATTGTACCAAACTTATAACCATGACCCCATAACAAAAATAAATACTGATCTGAAATGTATGTGTACTAATACACCCCACATATAAAGTGATAGTATTTTTTACAGCTCAGCTGTAAAGTAAACATTGTAAGTGAATAAAGTGACATTCAGACATAAGGAGAGTTATTAAACACCAACTGCAATGCATAGCTAGCTAAACATGAAGTGAACTTTAAAAGTAATGTGTTGGTCCTTCTTTGCAGACTTATTCAGAGGTCGATCGTGGTACATGAAGGAGGAATCGTAAAGCATGCTGGGTATGTTGTCATAGTTATTTGGGCTTTCTCAGTCTTCTCTGTCTCTTTATGTAACCCCAGAATGACTGCAAGATGATGAGTTCAGTGTTCTTTGGGGACAACACCATCTGTTGTGGGACGTCTTGCTGTTCTTGTTGCTCAAGTACAATCTATAAACCGGTAAGTTGCTGCATAGCTGTTTGACACACTTCAATGATCACTGAAAGGCTTTACAACACTGCTGGAGAAAAACTGTTTATTTTACACATTCAGAGAAAAATAAATTGGTTTGTCCAACAAAAGGTTTTAGGTCCTTGTATCATTTCTAAATCTTTTATTTTCTCAATGCCTAAGTCGTTCCATCTCTTGCCAAACAACGTGTATCTGCAGCAAGAATCCCTTTTCGTTTTCCAAAATTTGTCACTAATGAAGTTAACTCGTTTCCCCAGAAAACATTTTGCTTCTCACTGTTTCTCTTTATTGTCATTATGTAAAGTAATGTTCTATGTTCATGGAATAATAATAATAATATATTAAAAACATAGTAGGGATACATTAGAAAATTTAGCTAAACATTTTTTTTATCAAAAGACAATTGAAGTATCCTTCTTTCAGAGTTTAGAAGTTAATCTAGTTCAGTCTAAAAGAGTTAAAACAGCAAACAATGTGTAGAAAAGATTTGGGGCACGGGCTAAGTGCTGGGTTTCAGTGATCAGTTCAATGAAACAATTAAAAAAAATTAGTATATTTGAACTTACTAACTCCCTGTACAGTGGTAGAACCAGAAAATAAACACTTTTTTATTTTTGTCTGGCATTGCAACAAATTGTGCCAGATTTACAAGGCCTTCAATGAACAAACATCCAGCTCTAATTTACCAAACTCAAGTAAATTATAACAACAAAGTTCATGCTCAACCGTCCAGGTACCAAATCCAATAATTCTCAGTCAGGTCATCTGAACAGTTTATTTTTTACTGGAACTCCTCTGTTTGATGAGGCCCTCCAGATAGAGGGTGAAACGTTTCTATAAAAAAGAAACTGTCCAGATGACCCGACTGAGAAATACTGGATTTGGTACCTGGATGATTGAGCATGAACTTTGTTGCCTTGAACCACTTTGGCTGTGGCTACCTGCCTGAGATGAGGGACAGGACGGGCCCCCAGAAACCATCTTGGCTCCAGCAAACTGATTGGTCCACTTAAGGAGTTTACTGCTTGGTGGGGAAACAGTTTACTGGAACTCCTCTGACTGATGATGCCCTCCAAATAGAGGGGGAAACATTTCTATAAAAAAATAAACTGTCCAGATGACCCGACTGAGAATTATTGGATCAAGTAAATTATGAAATTTGTTTGACACAGAGAGTGATGGGTGGCGCAGAGGCTAGAGAAGGTGAGCTTGTGAACGGAAGATCGCCGGTTCAAGCCCCAGTACTGACAACATCAAAGTGAAGCAGTCACACCTGTCTCCACCCTCATTTGCTCCAATCTGGGCCCTTGAGCAAGGCCCTTAAACCACACCATCTGTTTCCCCGTGCATCCTAGATAGCAGCTCTCTGCTCCACACAGAGAGCTGTAGTAGCTCGGTGGTCCGTGGTTGTGTCAGGAAGGACATCCGGCGTAAAAATAATTGCCAAGTCTTCATGCAACTCAGTTCACTGTGGCGACCCCTGACGAAGGGAGAAGCCGAAAGAAGAAGAAAGAAAAAAGTTTGACACAGAGAGTGAAATTTGCCTCATAAATAAATTAAAAATCCACATTTGGGGTGTTGTGGGTGTCTGTTGCAATGTTTTTACATTTAAGTCCTGAGCTCAACCCCCCCTGAGTTTCAACATTGACAACAAAGACTGACTTTCTTGATAGTCACATGTGACATCATTTTTAATCTAATTTGCTTTCACTTGCTCTTTTGTGATGATATCTCAACAGAACACATTTGTTTCCTCTTTATTCCCACAAAGAATTAAAAAAAAAATGATCTGAAGAATTCAAATATATTTTGTCTGCAGCTACTCTAAATCTGATTGCTTAATGTCAGTATCCACGCACAAAAAAAGACTAAAGCCAGTAATAGTTGATAATCTACTATTTTTCTGCTGCTGGCAACACTGTCAGTGCAGTTAAACCTTCTAATGTATTAGAAATGTATAAATGTCCAAAATCTAACTCATTTAAGTATATTTTATTTAGCAAATCGTGTCATTTGTAACTACTACTCACAAAAACAAAGTGATCAAGAAAATAAAAAGTAAAAAAAAAAAAACAATTGCAAAAAATTCAGAAACTCAGGATTTGTGTTGGCTTTTCAAAGAGAAAATAAAAATCTGGACATTTTTCATTGAACCTCAGGTTAGTCTCATTGAGTCACGAGGACTGATTTACAAGAGAGACCTGCTTTAGAAATAACCACAGATGAGTCTTCAACCACAGATAAGGTACACACAACAATAAACAGCAATAGAATGGAAAAAAAAAAAAAGTAAAAATAAACAGTATTGCTATAAAACAAAATCAAATCAAGGTGCCATTTAACAATGTAAATTACTAAAAAAAAATGTTTGCTTTGTTTTTTCTATTGAACTTATCATAAAATGTTGAAAGCATTATTCTTAAACCAACAGTTTTTTTTTTTTCCTTTTTTTTACTTGTTTGAGTGAATACTTTATGAGCAGAGTGGAAATAAGAGGTGATGAAAATGTATTTATTTTTTAAACTGGATCAAACAGCCAATGTACTGTAGTTGTTTTTTTGTTGATATTTTGTCCCTTGTATGTCATTTTCCTTCTCGATTAATTTATTCAAGTTAATTTTCTTTCTTTAAGATTCAAGGTTCTTTATTGTCATTCTCATCACATGTGGTACATGAGGTGGAATGAAACTGTGTACTCAAGGTCCCAATTTAGCAAATATATAAAGTATAAAAAAAGAAACAGTGTACAGGGACCTAATTTGTATGCTAAATAATAATAATGTAAAATAATACAGTGTATTAAACTGCAGCCTTTACTAGCGATTTATGCAAATATATCAAACTAAAGTGAAAATCAAGCAGGGGGTATTTGTCTGGAGTCACCTGATTATTTAACATTTCCTCTCAACTGAAAGCAAGTGCTGAAGGTGATTCTTAGGACAGGGGGGGAAATGGGGAAGGCAGCGGGTTACTCTGCAGGGTTTTCCCTGAGGTGAGGGAATAAATTGTGCAGAGTGTGAGTGCTTCCGTTCCACCTCCTTGTGGTAATTATTGCACAGATTCTTTTCAAAGGTAGTTAATTAGGACTGAAATTAACTGGAGGACATGTAAAATGAACAAGAGAACACAGGAAGGATAACTTACTGAGGCAAGGCCCCACTTTTACTTAATGATGGATTTGAAACAAATTAAACCCATTCAAGGGTTGAAAACGGTCACATCAAGGCTATATCGACATGATTAGGATGAAGAAAATATAATTGGACTTCAGGACATACAGTATATTACCAGTCAATGTGCTCAAAGCTTTTTTCATTAATATACCTGTGGGAAGTATTTGAGATACATCCATCCATTATCTTTACCCGCTTCTTCCATTTTGGGTCACGGGGGTCGCCGATGCCCATGTCCAGCAATCACAGTGCAAGGGGCGGGGGTACACCCTGGATCGGTCGTAAGTCCATCACAGGGCCACATAGAGACAAACCCTAACATGCATGTTTTTGGACTGTGGGAGGAAACCAGAGTTCCCGGAGAAAACCCATGCATGGACGGAGATAGCATACAAACTCCACCCAGAAAGGCCCCTGTACTGGGATTTGAACCAGGGACCTGCTCGCTGAGAGGCAGCAGCGCTACCAGTTGCGTCACTGTGCTGCTTTATTTGAGATACATCATTTACTTATTTCCATATTGTCTTGCTTGACAAAAATATTTCACGCCTTTCCAACTGCTAAATTAGTATGTCTTGATGGATGTTCAGTAATCCAGGCAAATAAATCTCATAATGTTGAGTCAGGTCCTCTGAATGAGTTCTTTGTTGAAACGTTTCATCTTTTATCCAAAATACTTTTTTTCAATCTGAGGAGCTGCAATTAACTCTGTCTTACAAGCGGCAAATTTTTGTAGTGGATCAACCAGTTTGCTGGTGACAGCCTAAACTAGTTGTTCACATACAAAATGAGGACCATCAGCCTAACGACAGATAGTTAGTGCCCTTATGGCCACAGAGTGCTGAGTGATACAATAACAGCATTGTAATAGGGGTGTAGTTAAATACAGAGGCCTCCACCCCATTTAACGATGGATGAGTTTCACAAAGATGGTTTTCTTTACTCCTCACTTGAAACAACATTCCTCTCTATCAAGGACATGAACATCTTCATCCCTGAAAAAAGTGACTGCTGGTCTGCAGGTGAGTGTAGACCACAGAGTCCTGGCCTAATGATGTTGTTCTTCTGTTCTGGGCCATCCTTTTTACCAGTGGCTGTTTAGTTTCTACGATGTGTAACAGATCACAGTCCTCTTGGCACTTAACAGCATACACAATATTACAATTGTGCCAGGGTACCAGATCTTTGGGATGGACCAGTCTTTGCTGTAATGTACTGTATGTATATTGGAGATTGAAAGCCACTGTAATGTCGGGTTTAGAAAACAAATATCTCAAATTTCTCTAAAACTCCTGGATCATATGGAATGACACTGGTCTGAATCTGGATTTGGGGTCCTCCTTTTCACCCAATGGCTGGCTGGAGTCTTGTTTGAGTTTCTTGTCCACTTTCAGGAAGGCCCAGATAGGATATTCAAAGTTTGCTTGCACCTCCTTAGACTGAAGAAGTCTTTTGGGAAAAAACAAACAAACAAAAAAGACAAAAAGTTTCAACAAAGAAGAACCTGTCCAGAGGATCTGACTCAACCTTGTTAGATATGCTAATTTAGCAGCAGCTGAATCTGCTAATACACACAGTGAGTGTAGCATTAGGGTTAAAAATCAGTCAAATATAGATGCTACCAATGTGCAAAGATGCTTCAGGATTTCTGTGTAAAACTCAGATGAGGACAACTCTTGCTGCACTGAGGAAGACATGCAAATACGTTCTCAACCTGCTCAGTCAACTTCCCACTCAAGCATGGTAAGCGTATGACAGCTGTGCAGGCTGCAGGCAAACACACGCTAACCCCATTTCTTTCAGTTTCACATTAACTGTAGAGTGAAACATCACTGAACACCATGCAGTCTGCCCTCTGACCAACTGTGGCTTAACACTGGGACAGCTGATGTCCATGGGCTACTGACAATTTACATTTTCCCTTTCTTCATTGTGGTTTAAACAATACTCAACACTGAAGGAAAGAGCATCTGAGTTGAAACAGAGATAAGCACACACTTGCAATCCGATATAAACCTATCAGTCATTGGATCTGAGTCCACTCAAATGTCCTATAAATAAAGGGCCTACACCAGTGGCAATGGCACACCAGTGTACCAATTATAGTCTATATTGTTATGTATTCATGCTCTTGATGTTCAAAATGATAATAAACAAAAACACCAAGATTGTTATTCTCACTCGGTTCCCACAGCACCCTATCAGATTTTATATCTCTGACAGCACATTACCCCGTAAGCTCCCTGAAGACAGACGAAGCAATTTTACACAAGTCTGAAAAGTGATGGAAAATTACATCATCCCGCAGCAGAGCTGTCCAGAGTCCGTTTCTTGATTTATGACTGTGAGCAAGTCAAGTTCTTTACCAAAATCAAGATGTACACTTTATTAGATGTAATGCACACAGACATAAATTGAAATCACAACATACAGCAATCTGAGTAAATATTCATACAAATCATCCAAATTCCCTTTCTGTTTGGGGTTCCATTTTTCCTTCATGGCAATGTAATCAGAAAGGACCAAATGAAAAGCTTGTGGCGGCATTGTTATTGAAACTAGTCTGCTTCATGAGCTCAGCAGTGGAGGCAAAAACACAAACATACACATAGTGTACAAACATAAGCACAGCAGCACCATTGCATTCAGATGGCCAAAGATCTTGTAAAGGTGTTAGTAGTGCTGTAGTACTCGAGACCTGTCTTGGTCTTAAGACCGGTCTCAAGACCACTTTTTGATGGTCTTGGTCTTGTCTCGGACTCAACCGCATTTGGTCTCGGTCTTGTGTCGGTCTCGGACATTGAGGACTTGGGATTTTATTTCAAGACCAGTCAAGACCACAACTGTGGAAATATCACTAAACTGCCAGAATATTGTAAAGTTTATTTAACATCTTTGTTTTTATTGCATACAAAACGTACTGATTGAAATCCAAGCAATAATGTGACTCATTGCTAAATACATGTTTTGTTACCACTGTCATGCCCACTTCTTTCACTCGCACGCATCACTCCCAGTGTTGCCAGAGTGGGCGGTTTACTGCTAATTGAGCGGTTTTCATTAGACATTGCTGGGAACTCTGCAAACATTTTTGTTGGATTGCTGCGTTTTGTCACATATTGTTAAATGACCTTGGTTTGTACTGATGTGCGTTCATGTTCAAACAGTAAATATACTGTAGCAATATATTGATTGGTTGGATTTTTGTGCGATGTGTTGGTTTTTAACAGATTTTTGGGCTGGAAAACCTCGACTCTATCTGGCAACACTGGAATTGTCTGGGCATGAGAAAAGATGTCTGCCATATCATCAGTTATAAAATTTGGCTATTTAAATCACAAAGAATATACTTGCAACTAATATCCATTTATGTAACTATTTAGGTGTATATCTACTACTTTATTGAAACCACTATGTTTATCCTTGGTCTTGAGTTTGGACTTATGAAGAGTATTTTGCCACTGCAGTTTTTCAAGGTTTGTCATGTGATGAAACTACTTCCTATTTAACAGTTGTGCCACTTTACTGTTGAATCACATGAAGTTAGGCCACTGAATGTCTGATTTATTTTTTGTGTAGCTTTGAAAATTTATAAAATCCTATATATATATATATGTAACTTTTATTTTTAAAAAAAATTATAATAAAATTTTATATTTCATTCTTTTTATTTGAGGTCTTGTTCTCGACTTGGTCTCGCCCTCCCTTGGTCTTGATCTCGACTTGGTCTTGGACCTAAATGTCTTGGTCTTGTCTCGGTCTCGGTACACCCTGGTCTTGGTCTTGACTTAGTCTCGGGTTAGGTGGTCTTGAAAACAATACTAGGTGTTAGAATATGAGACGGGCATCAAGCATCTGGCAGTTTGCATGAAACCCTTAAGGTGGCCAAGAGCCACATTCAGTCACTCCAAAAGAAGGAAGCCTGTGCATGCTAATGTATTGCCACCAACAATATACAGTATTGAGTAGCCCATAATTTCTTAGTCACTGATTCTGAAACCATATACTTGTACTTTTTCCATCATGGTCAGTATGGTCAAAAATTGGACTGGAGCTTACTTGGCAGACGCACTGTACATCACCAACAGGAATCAGTTCAAAAGCAATGCTGAGCCTGAATTAATCCCTGTTTATAAATATTTATAGCTGCCTGCAAGACAGACAGCTCCTTCATCGTGCTCCCAAGAGAAAAAATGTTTTCGTAGTCTGCACATGGAACATGCACAGTTCACTGCACACAGATATACACCATATGGATGTGTGTAACCGGATAGCTGACAAGGAAGCTGAAAACACCAGGACAGAGACCTACAAACTTTTGACTGGACAAGAAGAGCCATTTATTTAAAGGACAGTTTCTACATTTTGTACCACCAGTAGAGCAGATCACAAACTGACTTTTATAGCTTTGCCCACAACAATCAAAAAATCTTCCAACCTTTATATAGTTATTATCATTATATATATACAGGTAGTCCTCGGGTTATGATGGTCTCGAGGTATGACGTTTTGAAGTTACGACGCATCTCCTTATTTCAAGTTACGTGGTTTTAGGCGGTTTTAGGCATTTTAGGCAGTTTTAGGCGGTTTTAGGCGTTTTAGGCAGTTTCAGGCAGTTTTAGGCAGTTTTAGGCGGTTTTCCGCGGTTTTACGTCAGGTTTACGTTGGTTTTACGTCGTAAAACCGCTGCGCAGCGGCGGAAGAAGACAGTATTGTATTTCATTATTAAGCGTACTGTACAGTATTTTATGTATTTTTTTGATAATTATGTAGGGTACTGCGTTAGGATAGGCTAAGTGCTTGGTAAAACAGGTACCATACATGTATATGGTACGGTAATTACATACGTTCCGACTTAAGTCGAAAATCAGTTTACGACACCGCGTAGGAACGGATCTACGTCGTGAGTCGAGGACTACCTGTATACTGTATTTGTCTACCTGGTTAGGTATAACATTCCTTATTATGCTAATATACATTCATGATATATGCCAATGTTATGTTCATAAATCTCATTTTGACAAGTACTTGACACTATAAATATCATAACAGAATGTATATCTCAAGAAGAAAAGTTTTTTTTTTTTTTTTATATACCAGCCACACCCTCAAACGTCATATTTACTGGGTAAGCATTAGTTTACTGTCAGTTTCAACTAAATTTAATTTATTGGATAGTTTATTTATTTATTTAGCACCAATGTTCATGACAAGCAGCTGATTAGATTGTTGGCGTTCTATTGCAAAGCATTAACAGTCAAGTGCAGGGTTGCACAGGCGCAGCTTGGTACATTTAGTGCAACAGACCAGTTATTGCCCACCACCATGTGAGGCAGGTGATTAAACAGAGGCCTATATTTAATGCATGTGTTTGTTTGTTGGCCTTTTTGTAAAATATCCCTTGAACCACAGGGCAAATTTTAATCAAACTTTCACTATGCAATCAGGGATTATACATTTACAACTAATTTTATTTTGGAATCATACCAATTCAAGATACTGTAACTGCCTTTAGCAAATAAAAGTGACTTTAGCTAATTTAAAAAAAAGTGACTTCCTTTATTTTTATTTTTTTATTTTCACATTTTGAGCTAAAATCTGGTGTGGTAATAGCTTAGAGCCATCCTCCACACATAATCTGAGCGCTGATAGAAGAAAGCACAACTCTGTAAATTATTTGCCTGAAAGTACTCAGAAAATATAACTCCTTCAAAAAATGTTACATTTAATTAGCAAAAACATTTATGGTACTGTAAAATACCACATTTTAAAAACTAAATTTAATTTCCCTAATTAAAAAAAAAAAAAAATCTGCCTGGTGCCACAGAAAAGTTTTTGTTAAATGTGTCGCCAGAAACTCAGGCTGCTAAGCAGAAGAAAAGAGAACTCATTTGAGCAAATCCTCTTAGCACATTAGGCTACAAATTTAAATCATGTACAACAAAAGAAGAATATAATAGGTGTGGGACTGAGCGACAGGCCAAAAAAAAGTACCACTTTAAAGCCAAATGGGGAGAAAGCCCCCGCTCCCCACACCACCATTTTGTATAACATTGCTGATCAACTAGCATTGCTACTAAAAAGAAAAGAAACATGGAGTAGGGTTGGGAAGAATTCAACACAAAGTGCAACTCAGGTGAGATGAAGAAAAAAGAAGAGCGTGCCATTCCTTTTTCAAACCACAGTAGTTTTTTTCAAATGTTCCAATTAAAGGCAGCAACAGAAGTATCAGTCTGGATGATGCTTCTGTTGCTGCCTGAATTCAGATGAGTCATCCTACCTTGACACAAAAAAAAAGTCCTTTGCAGCAAATGAAGCAAGCATAAAAAAGTGTGGCAAGGAGGGAAATTAGAGTTAACCGTAAATAAAATCCTCTGTCTAAAATGTTTTGTTTTCAAAAAGCACAATTCCTCTCTTTAAAGTGAAATATCATCATTTGATTCAGCAGCTTTGAGCAGACATAAGAGTTCATGGTCATTAGTAATACAAAAAATGTGCAATTTTATAGAGGGCAGTTCAAAGTAGAGGCAGCAAGGAGAATATGAATCCTACCAAGTGAAACACTGTGAGGGTGAAGACGTTTATTCAATATACAACATCTCCGTCGATAAAAGCCACCTTTCAGTGCTGACGACTATCACCACAGATGGTGTGGCTTCAGTGCTGGGCTGATCCCATGAATTCATTGCCAAATGCGGAGGATGAACAACTTCCTGAACTGTTAGTGAATAACGCACCAACAAGCGGTTTGTACAGAAAAACACACAACAACGTTATGAACGTGTCAGTGACGCGCTACAAATCACTTGCGCAAGCTATCGGTCGATAAAAAGGAGTCAGGATTTGACAATAACGAAGTAAAACACAACTTGAAGACATCACAGTTCATGCTCAATAATCTAGGTTAAAAAAAAATCCAACATAGTTCAGTCAGGTCATCTGGACAGTTGCTTTTTGTTGTTGTTGTTGAGAAACAATTTCGCCCTTCATCCAAAGGACTTCATCAGTCTGAGGAGCCACAGACAAATTGTGTCCCACAAGCAGCACACTCCCATAGCAGTTTACTGGTTTTACTGGTGATACGATGGTTTCTGGAGGCTGCCCTCGCCCCCGTCAACTCCTACCAGGCAGCCACAGCCAAAGCGGTTCAAAACATCAAAGTTCATGTTCAGTAACCCAGGTAGAAAATCCAACAATGTTCAATCAGGTCATCTGGACGACTTCTTTTTGTTGAGAGACGTTTTGTTTTTCATCCAAAGGAAGACGATTAGTGGATGGTCACTTTGGCATTTTTAACTGATATGACCAACGTATTGTGTTGCATTATGGGTGTTTAGCGTATATCTTAAATCTTTTGGCGTGCCGTTTGGTGTTTGTTTAGCTTAGTGTATATCTTAGACACGTATATACTGTTTCTTTTTACATTTTATATTTGTGCTATTGTTTGATGTAACTGGGATCCTGTGTATGTAATTGTGTTCCACCTCATGTGATGGTAATGACAATAAACCTACTTGAACTTGAACTATGCTGGATGAGCTGAGTTTAAACTTTCTTGCTAAAAAAAAAAAATGGCAGAAATAGTTTTTTTTTGTTTGTTTGTTGCTCCTGTTGCTGTCTTCATATAGCTTTAATTTAGCAGTTTGTTAAATTTCTCAAACAGGCTTTTGTGCTGGAGAAGGAAAGGGAGGAAAGTGTGCAACTTCAGTGTGTGTGTGCTAATCATACAGAATATGGAAAGGCCTGTACAGCTTGAAAAATATTTTCAAACAGGAAAGTCACAGGGCCCTTTTTCAATTTCAGTCCTTTGTTTCTAGTTTGCATTGTCTCACAGCAAGAAGGTCTTCTGTTCAAATCTCAGCTTGAGCCTTTTCATGTACTGTTTGCACGCCCTTCATGTGCATGTGTGAGTTGTCTCCAGGTGCACCTGATTCTTCCCACAGGGGTTGCAGTGTTTGTTTGTTTTTGTTTACTTTGTTACATGCATTTTTGAAAGTAATATTCCAACGAGGGAATGCAGATGTGATGCAAAATTAAATATATATATATATATATATTTAAAGCACTCCATGGAAGAATGAAATTAAATACAAACAGCGCATCGTTACCTAGATTTCCCGAGCTTGGGGGCGTTCAGGTCTAATTTTCTTAGTATTAACTCGGGCTTGGTTGTGCACCAACACACACTCAATTAAAATCTTGGCCCACCGTGTGATACCAATCAATCGTCAATATTCCCCTCCACTCTCACCTCCCTCTCTTATGCACTCACTTCCATTTGTTTTCTCTGAGCAATTTCCATAATTACTTTCTTTCCACTCAGTTGCAGGTTGAAAGAAGCCCGCATGTATTGTCAGAGCAAGTTTAACTTTCAGTGATCATAATGTTACTGATTAAAACATAAAATGTTTTAAAATGACAGCAACAGCAGTTTATCGAATCCCAAATTCCTCTATCAGCGTACTTCACTTGAACACTGCTGCTTCATCATAACTTAAAGGCCATTTTGAAACTTACATCATTTATTTGATCCATCCCTTTGTGCAAGCAACCCTCTCTCTGTCCTTGCCTCTTGTTTCCTCCTCTGTGTTTTGTGTCCTGGGGGGGTGTAGGGGTTCATTTGTGCCTCAATTCTCTCACTATCTTCCTCCACTGGAGGGTTTAAACAGATTTTCTTTTTTTTTATCCCGGGAGGTGAAGGAGTGATGTGGAAGTGGAGGAGGAGGAGAAACATGCATGTTTGAGTGCCTCTCAGTCAGAATAAATGAAATATAAACATGTCAACCTTTATGTTGCTCTAATGTCGGCTTCTCCTGATGATGAAATCAACAACTGACAGTTAGTTTACACCAACCCAGGTTCAAAGGAGCTCAGATAATATACGGCTAGCTAAAATGCACACTACCTTTATTTACAGTGTTTTCACCTTGTCAGTTGATGTGATGTAAAATATTGACTCTGCTGTGTAAAGGTTAATGGTATGGTTACTGAAATGCAGGCATTCTTGACACGAATGTTAGAAACATGACTGACAAAGCTACTGCAGGCACAGCGACTCCCATTTCTTACATACATCAGCTGCACAAAGGTGCCTCAGCCACGACACGGACACTGAACAAAGAACAAGATCGTCCACTATGGGACTTGCTGTAACTGCTGACATGTATTTTAACTCAGGTCTGGGCTCTGGTGTGTCATACATCGATTCTAAGCACAGACTTCCATCTTCTTCACATCACTTCAAGGGCACGGCTCCAACAGAATGTATTAATATCCTTGCAGTCTTTTAGTTCATGGCCAACAGGTATGATGGACGGTAGGCATACCCCCTTCAGTCATGAATGCAGATAAACATATCAAATTGTTGAAGGTACCTTTGGGTGTCAGCTTTTGCGGGGAATAATTTCTGCTTTTGTTACATTGAGGTGTCCAACCGTTGCACGTCAACAGTAGCTGACGTTACAACAGCTCCGTAGTGCAGCTCTACCATGGGTGAGAAAGGAGGGTCTTTAATATTTTAGTCAGACTCCCGGCAGACTGATGGCTTACAGGGGCAGCCAGGCAGGGCGCACAGCCAAGGTTAGCAGTAACATCAATCTCCTTTCATTTGAACCTGAACACTGTACTGCTGCACTCAGAAAAAGGACGCCTCTACTCCACAATTCCTTTCAGTTCAGGCTAGAGGTCCACATCACATAATGCCTCAAATGCATCACAGAGCTGGCAGATTCTGTTCTTTGTGCAAAAAGTCTGTTGAACGTTGATCATTTTGTGCAATGTACTGCATGTGTTCCTTTCTGTAAAGCATCTATGTTTTCAAGATGCAGCTTTTCAGCAATTACAGAGAAGTGCAATACAAAGCTGCATTTATTTGATGGATAACTGCTTGTTTTTTTTTATTTATTAAATGTAAAAAAGTTGTTTTCAAACTCAGTGTCGTGAATTGTGTTCGCCCATGACCAAGTTCACCGATTTCAGTTCAACTAATTTAGAATTCATTCTAATAATAATAATAATAATCTGGTAAATATAAATATTTACAACATATATGAACTAATAAAATATTAAGATACTTTACCTAATTTCTATTCCAGCACTGCCAGGCTCTATGGATGCGGTCCAGATGCTGCTTTCAGACTGATCTTTGGTGCAGTTTTAGCTTGATGTTCAAACTGAAGCCAACAAAGTGAAGCTGATGATAGTTAATTGAATCAGTTATGCAACCTGGAGAAGTGATTCAGTTGCAGGAACTTGAAGTCTTGTATTTACAAATGAGCTGCTCTCTAACAAGCTTTACCATTGATTACCACTACATGCAGACATTAGAGAGCTGTGCACAAACTCACTGAGCCTGAGTCCCTTACAATAACTATTCATGCTTGCCAGAGAAGCTAGCTGACGTGACATAAAGCTCCTTTGTCTGATCTAACAAAGTATTTCACATGGGTTAACAAATTTAGGATGTTGTAGTAAGAGACAGTTGGTGAAACGGTTTATACTGGAAACAAAACTGAGTTTGGCTCATGCTGTCGAGGCAGAACAAACTATTGATTGAGCAAATTTACATCATTTTTTTGTGTTACTGAAATTCATGTGTGGGTTGTTAAATATGGTGGCGTTCTTTTTTTCTAACAAATACAGCTGTCATCCAAATCCCAGACTGCAGTCCTTTGTTTATTACGGAAAAATACATTTTTTTAATAATCATTAGCCTGATTAAAATAATAATAATAAATTTAAAAAATAAACTAAGTTTGATGCAAGGATATGCTCATCTGATAAAAATCTGGCAACATATGACATAATTCTGAGAACAACGAATGCATTAAGTACTGGTTTTAACAAGACAGTACTGTAATACTTTGTGCAGAAAGGTTTCACAAAAGATCAAGTAATGTACAAAGTACTAGTAATCCACCATGTTTAGCTGCAGTCAGATGTTTCCACACATATGAGCACAAATGTTACAATAATAACATTTGAGGGCTAGTAACAATATATTTACAATGTTTTTTTTTTTTTTTTTTTATTCAGGATGGAATAAATATGTCATACAACTCCAATATTAAAACTAAAACAAACAAACAAACAAACAAACAAAAACAGGAATTGGGTGAAACAACTTCAGATTCCAAAACAATCAGTTCAATCAATTGTAAATACTGGTAAGTCCATTATTCTGAAGTCTCATTACTTTGCCAAGGTCTCATCATAAACCCAGTCTCTCAGCCTCAGACGAAAGAAAGTAGATAAGGACATTTATGAACAAACCAAGAAGCATCACAGCTCAAACCTGAACAAAGAATTGGAGCCAATGTTCATAGTGAAGTGAGTTTAAAACTGCCCTAAACAACACTGGTGCTGACCAAGATAAAACTCTTTCTCCAAAACTGATATCTTCAAGCTTGATGGATGAGCCATATGCATTAAAACATGTTTTAGAGTCTGTGGAAAAAACACGACAACTTTGGTCACACTGACAATTGTAGTAGTCATCGCAAGGCGTTCAGTCCTAACAGACAAGCATGGCAGTGGCAACACCATGCTGTGGAGCTGTTTGATGTCAGTTGTACTGGTGCACTGCATATAACAAAAAGGATAGAATAATAAAAACAAGGGCAACCTCTAAATTATTTAACTTCACCTTATATCATCAGCACAGTGGTTGGATGTTTCAACAAGATAATCTCAAACACAAATCAAAACTGTTCTCAGTGAATAAAACAGGCTGTCATTGAGCTTCAGGAATGGCTGTTTCCAATCCCCCACTTTAACAATGTTTAAAAAATTGAGGACTACTCTTAAAAAACAAAAAAGCAACCAATGTAATTGAACTCTGCCAATTCTGAAAAAGTGGTCAACCATCCAGCCTAAAATATGCCAGAAGCTTCTTGATAAATGCTAAGGGATATTAAAATAAATATCAGTGTGGGTGTGTATATATGAGCCAGTTCTCCTCTTATAAGAAGAGTACTGGATGCTGAGTGGTCCTGTCAAGCTACTCAGCATCTCCTTGATCCATTAAGCCTTCATCTCAGGCATTGTTGTGAAAAGAAGGAATTGACAAAAACTCCTTGAGAAGTTGTTCAATCAGATACTGTGCTGCTGTAATATAAAAAAAATAGACAAGAACAGAAATCATCTAATGATGTTGCTTATGAATGATGTGCATGTTCAGAAAGGATGACTGAATCAAAGTGAAGAAATTGTGTAATCCGCTTGCTTCCTTATTAGACTTTTATTATAATTGCATTGAGTTGGACTGTATGAATGTTTTGGTTCAAGTTGTAATTTACAAAACTTAATTGAGTTGGACTGCATTTAACTGGTTTACAACTGAACCTGTTTGCTTGTTCTGTATAGTGACAAGTGATAACGTTGAAATTTGGTGCTGAATGATTAAAGTCAATTAAACTGAATTGGAATGAACAAACTGATGGCATCTAGATGTGTATGTGAATGTATATGCATGTGTATGTATGCATATGTGTAGAAATGGGTATACAGTATATATTTATAGAAATGTACTGCAAAGCCATGAATATTCTAAGTTCTTTATACATATGTATTTTGTTGTTGTGTTTTGTCATGTTCTTTGCAGGTGTACAGACAGTGGTCTTTTTAATATTTCCAATGACTATTGACTTTTGTATTTTTTATAAACTCCTTCCTTTCTTATCTTCATTCCACGATTTTTGCCATTTTTTCCGTTTCTTTATTCTTTATAAGTGATTTCCCTTCCCCTTTTCCAAAAGGAATTACAATGGTTATTTCCATTTCTAAGGCCCTTTTTGCTAATTGATCTGCCTTTTCAGTTCCTTTTACCCCTTCATGAGCTAGTACCCAACAGAACCAGACATCTATGCCACCTCTGTATAATCTACATAAACTGTGTTGAATTTCCTATTGTTTCCTTTTCCCTTAATACTTTCTAATACGGCTTTTGAATATGTGCATATTAAAGAGAAACGTCAAAGCTCTGCCTTTCATTTTAAGACATACGCGCTGTACCCCCAAATAATGGACAAAGTAGGTACTACACTGAATTAAACTACAATTACGGTTTAAACTTTCATAAAAATTATAATTAGTAACTAGTAATTAGTAACTTAATTAAAACCATAAACCGGTTAAATTAAGATTAAGAAACTTTTAACTACACTTTAAATCGAAACATTTAGGTTAAAGTAATCATTCTGAAGGATTTTATCATACATTGGAAAAAAAATTTGGAATAGGAGCTGTTTCCTTTTAAGAGCGGTTTAAATTAATGTGAATATCTGGATATATTAAAAGAAGTTTAATAATAGAGCGCTGATTTGAAAGTAAAGCAAACATTTTCTCTTGTCCAACAATCAAATACTTTATTAGATGTAACTTTCCAGCAATACAGGTTAATTACACACACAGAAACAGTTAACCCCCCACAAGTAAGAACACACTTTAAAGTTAAAACCTAACTTTGATGTTGTTTTGCATAAATAGGTCTCTAACTCAACATGAAATAGTCTCCTGAGGGAGGTTACAAGATACTAAAATCGAAATTATCTTTAAGAGATGGAGCGTTGGAGCTCATCAGGCAGATGACCGTCAGCTGTAGGTAATCAGAAGCCATCTTGGAGCTGCAACAAGTGCGACTCTCACAGTAACCCCCCTCAAGAATCCACCCAGGCAACCTGAGGCGCTTCTTGGGGTGGGCCTTGAAGAAGGCAGTGATGAGGCTGGGAGCTAAGATGAATGAGAGATCCATGATCACTTCTTTGGACAGCATTCCTCCAAGTCAACAAGGTACTGGAATCTCCTTCCTCTGCATCGCACATCCAGGATGGTCCGGACAGTGAAAGCTGGGTGATTGTCAATCAGCCGGGCAGGTGGAGAGAGGTCGGCAGGTGGGCATAATGGACTCTCTAAAACGGGCTTGACTTGGGAAATATGGAAGGTCGGATGAATCTTCATGGAACTGGGAAGTTGTAGTTGTACTGCAGAGGGGTTAATGATTTTGATGATGGGAAAAGGACCAATAAACCGAGGAGCCATCTTCCTGGGGGTGTCCTTAAGGTGTATGTCCTTAGTGGAGAGCCATACTTTTTGACCCACCTGGTAAGATGGTGCAGCAGAACGGTGGCATTCAGCAAATCTCTTATTTTAGGCAGCTGTGCATAGTAGTGCCGCCTTCGCTTGGCGCCAGACACGTTGACAATGGCGGAAATGGTGTTGGACAGAAGGTACAGTGCTGTAGGTCTGTTGACGGGGAACAGGGTAGGTGCTTCAAAAGGTGACATACCTGTGGCTGTAGACCTGTGTGAGTTGTGGGAATACTCTACCCCAACCAAATGCTGACTCCAGGCCGATGGGTTGCACTCCACAATGCACCTCAGGGTGGTCTCTAGCTCTTGGTTACACCGTTCTGCCTGGCTGTTTGACTGTGGATAGTAACCTGAAGTAAGACTGGTGGTTGCCCATAAAGTGTTGCAAAAACAATGCCAAACCTGAGAGATGAATTGTGGGACTCTGTATGAGACCACATCCAAAGGAATGCCATGGATTCTAAATACATGTCGGATGAGGAGTTGCGCCCTCCCCAGAGTGGATGGTAGTTTGGGTAGTGGAATGAAATAGACTGCCTTTGAGAATCTATGACAGTTAGAATTGTAGTGTTACCTTCTGATGAGAACAGGCCCATGCAAAGTCCACTGATATGTGGGACCATGGGTAGCTGGGCATAGGCAGAGGTTGTAACAGTCCGGCAGGGGGCTGGTTTCCTGTTTAGTGCATGGCACAGGTAGAGCAAGCTGCAACAAATTCCTTTATGTCTTGTGTGATAGTGGGCCACCAGAAATGAGTCTTGGTTAAAGATAACATGCATGTAGTGCCAGGGTGACAAGAGAGTTTATTTGTGTGTATCACTCGAGTACGTTTGACCTCATAGTAGAGTCAGTCAGAGTCAGATAATCTTTATTGTCATTTGAACCACATGTGGTACATGTGATGAAACGAAATTTTGTACACAGGGTCCCAGTTACATCCAACAATAAAATGCAAAATAAAACATTACTAAGATCTAAGATGTGAACTAA
>JARVLU010000599.1:23640448-23653034 GCA_031762415.1 Simpsonichthys santanae | reverse complement strand
TGTGAACATGCATAAGAGTATAAGGCATCTCCAATAGAACATTTGAGAGAGATTGTGAGGCAGCAGAAAACCGACCCTCAAGACCCGAGGCAGACAGAGGGGGGACCAGAGCCCAAGACACCAAGAGGGATCCCTTGGAAATGAACTGGATGCATTGCAGGTCACAGGTAAGCTCATGTGGGTTTTATATCCCTTTTTGTTTCGTACTGGGGTATCTGCTTTGTGAGTCTGTCCTGCTTGATAATAAGTTTGGGTAACAATAACTATAAAAGTTTTTTTATTTTATTTTATTTCTTTAAATAACTGAACATCATGCAGCCTCTAGTGTCAAAACAAAACAGAAAAGACAAGCAGCTGCATGGTAATCTTGACATAGGTGACCCTTATTAGAATGATAAATCAGAAGCTGCAGGTGTATATGGATTTTCCCAGTCCAAACAGTTATATTCTTTAAAAATACATCTGGTCCACTAAAAGGCACTTATACATATTTATAAGGACTTGTGTGCTTTCACGTCCCGAGGGGAACACTGTGATTGGGCCACACTTGGCTGACAGACAGTGCAGCAACATTTCTGCAGATAACATTCTCCATCAACTTCCACAACAATGAAGAACTCTTTTGATGGAGCTGCATGTTGCAAATCTTTGGTTTAATTTTTAAAGTTGAGTTTGAGAAAGCACTGCAAACATTAAGAAAACAGAGTTATACTACAGGAGTCAAAACATATACAAATCAATATGGCCTACTTTGTGCTACACTCATTCAAAGAAGAAGTAATAGCTGCATGTAGCTTCTCCTTTAACTATTGACATAATAAATAATGTAGATGCTGAAACAGTGTCCAGTTTGTTAACATAGGTTTATGTATGAACAGATCACATTACTTTAATGTCACTTGAGATTCCCCACAGACCTAAGAAAGCCCCTGCTTTGAAACAGGATCTAAAACATATACACTAAATGTAGTTATAAAGTAAAGGACAGACAACGGTACTGCTAGTGCAAAACCAAAAAACTAATGCGAACAGCCTCATACATTAATAAATACTGTGGTTTGGCCCAGAGTGGGCTGAAACTCCATACAATTGGAAGAAGTTTATTTCAATCCAAACCTTTTCAAATGAACATATTGCTTTATGTTTTACTGTAACCATTAATGAGGTAGCACGAAGCAATTTTGATCCCATGTGTTTTATTTAAAATATTACAGATCTTTTGTTTTCTGACTTGGAGAAATTCACTCATATTCTTATGTATCCTCCTACAACCAAAGACAAAGGTTTACTATGAAGGGTGGAATTTGAAACAATTAAATAAATAATAATTAAATAAATAATGTTTTTTTTTTGTACTATGAACCATGTACATCTGAAATAAAGTTTGTTTGATTGATTGATTGATTGATTGATTGATTGATTGATTGATTGATTGAATTACATAACAAATACATGTATCATTTAATTATTATGTTAATTTAGTTTTTTTATTAAATGTATCATTTATTTATTCAATGCATCATTAAATAGTAAAATATACAACTAAACTATTAAATACACAAATAATTAAATGGGCCATGAAATAAGTAAATGTATCTTTTAAATAATGACGATAAATAATAAAATGTCATTTTCAAGACATTTTATTTAAAAACATATTTAACTATTTCACTGTGTATTTATTTATCTATTGGCTCCCGTGCAGCAGTGTCATCATGAAATTATGACACTCATCAAACATTTCATGGGACATTTAATCAATTAACTGTGTATTTAATAATTTAATTGAATATTTAAGGTCAAGGTTTCTTTATTGTCATTCACATCGCATGTGGTACATGTGGTGGTACAAAATTGTGCACATAGGGTCCCAGTTAGATTCAACAAAAGTATAAATTGTAAAGAAAAAACAGTAACAAGATCTATGAATTAAGAAATGCACTAAAACTAAAAATATGCTAAACATTTAATAGTGCAAAAACAATACGCTGAACAACAGCAGCACGAACATGAGTCTGTGAGCAGATGAGCACGAATGAACACAGCAGCATGAAATAAACCAGCAGCATGAGATCAGCAGCACATATCAACAACCAAGTGGCATTACATTGATTTTTTTTTTTTTTTTCAGTGATTATCCTGGTTAGAGATTTATAAGTCTAATAGCCTCAGGGTAGAAGCTGTTCCTCAGTCTAGTGGTTCTACACTTAATGCTCCTCAACCTCCTGCCTGAGGGGAGCGGGGCAAAAAGTGTGTGTGCTGGGTGAGTGGGGTCCTTCATGATGCAAGTGGCCCTTTTCCTGCATCTTGGAGGTGTAGATGTCTGTGATGGTGGGGAGGCTGACGTGCAGCCTTCAACACTCTCTGCAAAGCTTTTCTTTCTGCATTTAACAATTTAATGATGCACTGAATAATTAAATGATATATTTAATTATTATGATTTTTTTTGTTTAACTTTGTCACATTCCACCCTCCTTATTTTATAGGCTTGCAGTGTTTTGTGTAAAAGCCCTGAGTTTTGCATGTCCTGATGTTTATGTATGCTGACCTATGAGCTAAAGCTTCCTTCCCGCGCAGTGTCACAGTGACAAAGTCCACATCATGGGCGGAGTTGTAGCTGCATGCTGAGTTGCTATGCTTATCTCCAGCAGGTGACAGACGTGCACAGCGTGGAGAACATCCAGTTAAAAGACGCCCTAATAATTGAGGAAAGCGCAGTTATCTAGAGACTGTTTTCTCTGTCATGTCAGGATGAGCTAGACAGCCCGGCCTTCTGAAAGGCCAGATAATTTGCGCTCCAAATGTCATGTTGTAAGAAGGCAAACATGGCCTGGTGAAAGAAGGCCAGAGAAAGACAAAGGCTTGGTCTAAAGACATGCCAGACATCTATTCACCCGAAAACCTGAGTGAGATTACACACAGGCTATTAGGTGATATTGTTTCCTTTATGAGAATATGCTAGAGATAAATTATACCTCTTGCAAATTATAAATGGTTGATAAAAATGTTTTCGTTTTCTTGTTTAGTTTTGGATTCTTTTTTTTTCCCCACTCTTCTTTTCTTTCAGGGCTGTAGAGGAAATTGGATTCTGCCCTTTGGCACAGCAGGATCAGATTGTGGCTGCAGTAACGTGGATCTTATCTTAGCTGCAGTGTTCGTCCAAAACATATTGCTAGGACTCTGCCAGTGGAAATGGACTTAAGCTGGGCTTCACAGAGCAAAGGTAGCAGGCATGCGCACATACCAAAAAACAAAAATAAAAAAAACTGAGTATGAAAAATATTGTTTTTTTAATACATTTTTATACATTTTTAAATATATATAGTATTACCACATTGAAAAATGTGCACAAATGTATGTTTGCATGTGAAAACACGAATACAGAGGTTAAAACTGGTTGTGAAATAGTTACAAATATTATAGTCATAAAGCCAAAAATAGTCAAGACCAAGTAAGAACAAGCCAACAATAAAACTTGAGGGTGTGAAGTAGTAGATTACAGTATGTGGGTCCAGCTTTATGTGATATTTAAAAGCATAAATTATCTGCAAAAGATTATTTTCTGTCTGTGTTTTGTAAGAGTCAATGAAAAGGTTTTGGTGGTCATTGAGAAAACTGTCACACTCAGCTTCATTGTTATGAAGGAGAAGGATAGTTCATTATAGCGTTAAAACACAAAGTGTATAATTCATAGTGCAACAAATCAAAGTTAATACCAACATCTTACAGTTTGGCCAGTAAATATATTGGCTGCATCTGTTAGAGACTATTTGGCAAATAAAAAATAAAAAAGCAAGAATAATGTAAGAAATAGTCACATTTTCATTTGCAGTATAAAAGTGTGCTTGCATTTGAACATGGGCAAGATGTACAGCTGAGTTTTGCACAGCAAACTTTTGAAAATGACTGTTTTATATACATGGGTTGTAAAAATGTATTATTGACATAAAATCTAAATAAGTATTCTATTAAAGCCTAAAGGACAGTGATTTGTTGCTATTACTGTATAATGTTTTTTTTTTTTTTTTTTTTTTTTAATCTGGTGAGGTTTGATGGTAAGGACCAAGTAGCATCACATGCTCAGCCTATGCTGGTGTGACCTGGTCTAAGGACAGTGATAGGAGAATATATTTTTACAGGGGTGTTACACCTGCCAAATTAACAAAAGTTCAGGAAGGAAACCTTCCATGAAATTGAACAAACGAGCTGCATCTCATCTGAGCAGTTACAAAAAGTTATTTTTACAAACGCTCCCATGCACATTTTATTTTGCAAGTGCAAACAATACATACCATGTCAAGAAAGTGAAAGTGAAAGTACTTTGTGTTGTCATCACTGCATGCTTCTATACAATGAGGAAACTAAATCTCTGCATTTAACCCATCACACATGAGATACACCCAGGTGGAGCAGCAGGCAGCAATGCAAGCACCCAGGATACAGTTAGGGATTAGGTGTCTTGCTCAAGGTCACTGCAACAAGTGGGCTAGCATGGTGGGGAGTTGAACTTCTGTCCTTCTGGTCCCAAGTCAGCTGCCCTACAACTGTGCCACAGCTGCTCCAAGTAACACATACATACATTTCCATACAGTATCAAAGAAGAATTGCAAATAAATGGGGAAATATGTAGCATTAGTGCTCTAGAGTTATAGAAACTAAAATAAGAAGTCTTAAGTGGTATCCTGATGCATGCTCAATAATCCAGGTAGAAAAATCTAAAAAAGTTGTCTGGTACCCTGAACATTCAAAAACCAACCAAACAAACAAACAAACAAACAAACAAACAAACAAACAAACAAAACAAGTAGAAACGTTTCATCATTCATCTGAAAGACTTCTTCAGTCTGAGGTGCTGTTGTGATCAAGGAGGACCATCAGCCTAACGATGGATCATTAGCACCCTGATGGTTGCTTGCTATTCACAAAGGGCTGAGTGATTCTAGCAATAACAACATTGTAAGAGGTGGACAGTTGAACACGGAGGCCTCCGCCCCTATTTAAACTATACAGCCACTGGCCAAAAGGATGGCCTAGCACAGAAGATCATCATCATCAGGCCAGGACTCTGCGGTCTACACACATCTCCAGGCCAGCGGTCACTCGTTCACATCCTTGATAGAGAGGAACGATGGTTTGAGAGAGGAGTAAAGGAGGCCATCTTTGTGAAAAGAAACCGTCCATCAGAGGTGGAGGCCTCCGTGTTCAACGGTCCCCCTCTTACAATGCTGCTTTTTCCAGTATCATTGTTCTTGTAACTTGCATGAGGAGACTGAGAACCTGGAAATATTCTGTATATTTTGGAAACTTCCTCATAAATGTTGTTTGCATTTTGCCACAACATAGTGAGATACTGGCTTACCTTGTCTTTGGTTCCATGATGTAGGCTACATTAGACCGTGTTGTGTATTTGTGAGTAGTTTGAAGCATCTTAAAGGGACTTGTCTTTATGGCCATGTTGTAAACAAATTCTCAGAAAGCTTTGGGTGTATAACGAATCTTTGCATGCAGTTGCTGTCATTTTACTTGTGTTAGTCTGCTTGTTCTCGCTGAATCATTGACAACCTTGGCTAATTTTAATAAACTTTTTTCTCAGGTAATAATAATAATCATTAATTTCTCTGTAGTTTAAATGAAAACTGGTCTTAAATCTGTCAGGACCAGAGAGAATTGTTTCAGAGCCAGTCATCTGCCTCCTATAGTGAAACACTGAATTCACAAAGGAGAGTCAGATTACTAGCCAGGTCACCCATTAGCTTAAACACAGCTGAGGCAGCCCATCAGAGCTCCCTGAACACCTTCCTTCTCCTTTTTCATTTTGTCTCCTTTCCTTTTCTCACGTTTCTCCTTCTCTTGTTCCACCGCTCCATGTGTGAAGAACCTGCTGTGTTCAGCAGACTCCGTTATGCTGCAGCGCTGTTAGCCTGTTTGTTTAGCTCATCATCATTGCACTCCCTTGGGTTACATGCAGTTTATCTTCTTGCCAGTTAGCTGCCATGAAGCTCAAACACAGAAATAAAGTCACTCTGCCAGACAGCTTAGGTACAATACTACCAACAGAATACAATTCACCAGCTCCTAATGCATTTACCAAAGCACTAAAATTGGAAAATGGACAATGTTACCTTTTCTGCACTTGTTTTAAGAAGTATATTTGCCATAAACAGAACGTTTCAGTCGTTTATCTGAGAAAAGGTACATGTAGGATTGCAAAAACTATTAGGATGACCAGAATTACATAAATTCAGGTAAAACAATTACCTGTAATTTATTCAACACCTAACAAGAATTTAACCTATATAAATAAATAAAATGCTTACTGCAAGATTATAAAGTATGAGCTTTATATACAGTATATAATATAGGTTGCACTGTGGCACAGCTGGTAGAGTTAGTGCCTCTTAGCAAGAAGGTCACCAGATCAAATTCAGGCCCGGGAGCTTTCTGGGTGGAGTTTGCATGTTCTCTCCGTGCACGTATGGGTTTTCTCTGGGTACTCTAGTTTCCTCCCACAGACCAAAGACATGCATGTTAGACTGATTAGTAACTAAATTGTCTCTAGGTGTGAGTGAGAAAGTGAATGGCTGTTTGTCTCGTTTGTCTCTTTGTGTCCCTGCGATGGACTGGAGGCCTGTCCAAGGCCCGCCTCTCTCTCAATGACTGCTGGATATGGGAACCAGTGACCCCCATGACCCGAAAAGGAAGAAGCGGGTAAAGATAATGAATAGATGGGTCATTTTATAGAATATACTGCACCTCTATCCTTCATTACATAACTAGCTTACTGTTTGAAAATGTTAAATAAGCCTTGGAAAACCAGACTTTACCTAATAAATAAGTGCAAAATAAAACTATAAAGATCAAAACACCACAAAGAGCAAAATCACTTTTGATTTCAAAACAAAATTTAGGCCAATGTTTTTTTTTAATGAGGACATTTTATAAACAGTCAAAAGGCAAAATAATGTAAAGATGAAATAAATGAAAAAGGAAAGTAAAATGAAGGGTATTACAAACAGTTTAACCAAGACTGTCAGGCTGATTCATCGTGATCAGGCAACACGTCTTATTAGCTCAATTTCAGCTCCAACATTTGCTCCCCTTATCTGCACTGACGTGATGAATTCACAAAACAACTAGCTCTAATTTCACAATGGCACATGAAAGCCTCTGCAGTTCAGCAAGTGCGAACAATGTTCACTCTTTTTTGCATCAGAAGCAGAAGACAATTGTCCTCCTTGTACATTCTAAACATCATCATTCACTGCAATCACAGCATATGCAAAATGGTAAAATGTCAGCATAGCGCTTTTCTATCTTATGAAGATACTCAAAATGCTTTACACTACCATCTATGTCGTCATTAACCCATTCATACAGCACTCTACTAAATATGTACAAAGACTAATCAGTGCTTTATCACATTCATGATGGGACACACTCATCCGAGGCAATGATGGGTTCAGTGTCTTGCCCAGGGACACTTCAGCATGTGACTGCTGGTGGAATCGAACCCTGAACTCTTGCATTGGAGGACGACTGCTCTAACCGCTCATCCACAGCCTCCCCAGAAAAAGTGACAAAGTGAAAAAATAAATGATTGCTCACTTACAGTTTTAAATAAAACAGATACACTCGTTAAAACTGCATGCACATCTAATTGTTTCAGTGTAGTAATAATAGTTTCAGTCCTGTTTGTTAATGTCTTGGTTCTCTTTTGATATTTTCTATTCAACCTTTATTTAGGCAGGTTAATCACATTGAGCCTCAAGGACTCATTTACAAAAGAGACCTGGAAATATTCTGAATGTAAAACGGCAAACATTGGATTTACAATTTAACACATGTTTTGGACAATATTAGATGCAACAATGTCTGACAGACATCACTGGAACAAAGAATCCATTATTTATCAAGACATGGCTGCTCTCTTTTGGGGAAAGGTAAAAATGTGGCATATTGTCCCTTTTCCTCTGTTTCTTCTTTGCTGCAGCACAAATATTAACTCCAAGGAGACTGTAAATATTTCACACAAACTAAGCATTGTAGACAGAAGAATCTAAGACACTTTTGTTGAAGAGCAATTCTGAGGTGCATTTACCAATCAGACAGATGTGCAAAATCCTCATTTGTACCAGCAACAAACATACAATCTCTCAACACTTTGTGCAATTCTTAATGCAGTAATAAGTGGCTCGATACTGAAACAATAACCTTATTTTCTTACATAAAAAAACAAGCTCACAGGTTTTATTACACTGCCTGAAACACAAACCATACAGAACCAATTCACATTTGAGAAAACTTCTCATCTTTGAGAACAAAAAAGTCCCCCACATTTACACTTGCATAGGTGAGTAAACAGCAATGTGTCCATTCAAGTCTAAAGTTTTAAACACTCGAAGCTACATTTGGTACAGGTTGGCTTATTTGTCATATGCAAATCAACGCAAGGTCAACAATGCAATGAAATGCTGAGGACAAGAATAACCGTCTCGACTTGCCACAAAAAAAAAAAAATAAAAATAAAAAAATAAAAAAATAAATACAGTAAATAAAAAGGAGCAACAAGAAATACCAAACCATGCAGCAAAAAATACAAAAACAAGACAGCAAAAGTGAAAAAAGAAATACATCTACAGCAGCATGGTCCTATTGGCAGAGTGGTTCTTTTAGCAACATGGTCCCATTTGAAGCATGGTATTGTTAGCAGCATGGTTCTGTTAGCAGCATGGTCCTGTTAGCAGCATGGTCCTCTTAGCAGCATGGTACTGTTAGCAGCATGGTACTGTAAGCAGCATGGTCCTGTTTGCAGCATGGTTCTGTTAGCAGCGTGGTTCTTTTAGCAGCATGGTACTGTTAGCAGTGTGGTTTCTGTTAGCGGTGTAGTCTTGTTGTTAGCAGGTCTTGTTAACAGATCCCATTAGCAGCTTGATGATTATAATGACTGCCGCAGCTGCCCTCCCAGACTGCCTGCCAGAACCTGGTCCGGCAGACAAAGAACATCCAAGGTTTCCACGCAGAACCTAACGGGTCTGTAGAGTTCGGTCTGTGCAGGCAGATGGAGGATCGTGGAGACAGTCGCCATGACAGGCTGGAGCCTGAGCCCAAGGCTGGAAGGACTGAAACATGATGTCAGGATGGCACGATGGCCAAGCAGCGACACAGAAAATTCCAAAAGTGTGTTGCAGTCATACCTGTAGCGTGGGTGTGTAGTAAGTGCAAAATAAGTTAAAACAAAAGCAACAGGAACACAAAAGAGCAAGTCGAAGCGGATCGTCACTGCTACCATTCTGCGGTGCACGAAAGCTAAAAAAGTCTTGGCAGATCCTACTCATCCGCTACACGCTCGGTTCAATCTTCTGCCAGAAGGCAGAAGATATGGCCGGTGCAGAACAAACAGATTAAAAAAAACTCTGTCATCCCCTCAGTTATTAGATTTTTAAACAAAAACTAGTATTAAGACATCTTTTTTTTTTTTTGGGAGTGGTGGGGGGATCTTAACTTTATGATCTTAAGGATGAGCTGTTTGCTTTTATTATGCTGTACCTTTCAGTAATGTTTTATCTTGTTTTTTGGAGGTACATTTTATCCTGTTTATTTTATAGTTTGTATGAATGTGCTGGCTGTCACATCATCCCTACCTGCTGTACATGAATTGCCCCCTTGGGGACCTAATAAAGTTGAACTTGAACTTGAACTTGAACTTGAACGTGATGTCAGAGTCATGTGAATAGCACGTGGCTGTTCTGCAACAGATGGTTTGAGTGGTGTCATGGTTTAAGAAAAATGAGGTAGAGCACATCAATATGTGATATGCCTTGGACCAAACGTAAATATTACAGCTGTCCAAGGAAAGTGTGGAAGCAACAGGCTGATTTATGTGCTTATGGTGCCTTTAAGCACATAAAATGACAATCTGCCAGGAGAGATAGTGTAATGGTTGTGGTTACTCTGAATACAAGCAGCAACATCTCCCTGCCATCTGGTGCCATCTAATCATCGGCAGCTACCATTTAGCTGTCGTTCCCAAGCATTGCAGCACTGACGTGGTGCACATGTTAACTCCACACACTTCTGGGCTCATTATCAAGTGTTAAAATGTTGCAGAGACCATGCAGATAAAAAAATAAAAAATGCAGCAGCCCACAGGACTGTGACCTGTAAAACTGACATGATGTGCAGCCTTTGAGGAGCCGGTAATGACCTCTTATGGCAGGGTGACACACTCTCTGTCTTCATTTCACACCCTCCTGGAGCAGCACAGATGGCCTTGGCATTTCCTTAACGGCCTCTGAAGCCTGTCGTAAAACAGTCTGGGAAACTTGAGCATCTCCTGTTGCTTGCAGCACACAATGCATGCAGACAGCAGCAAGGTAACACGTCATTCAGTAACTTTGCACACTCCCGGTTAACGGCTGCATTCTACCCAAACAGTTGTAATTGTTTCCCTCCTCACTTATACATACACCCCCCACCCCCCAATCTATTTTGCACCACTGCAAGCTAACAATGCTATTCCACGGGTTAATACACAGGTTAATGAGGTGGGACAAGGCCACTGTAAAATGCTCGTAAACCAGCCATGCAGGATAATTTGTCTTGCCTCCGAAGTGTCAGCTGCTGCAGCTCCCTGCTCTTTAATTCATTCAAATGAATTTAGTTTTAATTGTTCCAGCCTTGGTGCTCACTAACTCCATTAGAGAGGAAACGAAGGGTGGGTGGAGGGTATTGAGAGAAAGGTACAGACAGAAAGCAAGAGAGAAAGAGAGAGAGAGAGATGTAATTGAAGGCTGCAGAAAGGAAAGAGACAGCAGCAGCGAGAGGGAAAGACTGAATTCACTTTGCCTGTGTGCGTGCACACCTCAATGAATAATTAAACCACTTGTTGTGATTACACAACAATTACTCTGGAGCTAAAACTTTAACCAAGCTTCTTAAAGATGGAGGCATGCTCTTTATCTGTAACAGAGAGGTCTTCCAGTTCCACGGTGTGTTAATGCAAAGTGATGGGAAGATGCTGATCTGTTTCATGTTGCTGCTGATCTGTTTCATGTTGCTGCTGATCTGTTTCATGGTGCTGCTGATCTGCTTCATGATGCTGTGTTCATTCGTGCTCATCTGCTCACACAGACTCATGTTTGTGCTGCTGTTCGAAGTGATGTTTGTATGCTATTAGTGCTTAGTGTATTTTTTATTTGATGTTTTTCTTAGTTCATATCTTAGATGTTATTACTGTTTTTCTTTTTCTTTTTAATGTTGGATGTAACTGGGACCCTGTGTACATAATCTCGTTTCATCACATGTATGTGGTGCAAATGTCAATTAAGAATCGCTGACTCTGACTCTCTGACTCTGAAATGTGAGACTGGTGCAACAGCAGAGCTATACACCAGATTCCTGGGGGCTCTACTATATAAATGATTATGGGTACAACTTCCTGTCAGACACCGGACGTAGCAGCAAGCATTGACTAACCATGTCACGGGAGCACGGACCGCAGTTTATTTGAAAGTTATTTGCATTCAGTTTAGCAGATAAAACACTGTTTTTGTTTTGTTAACATTTACTTAACAAGCATAAAGTTTACTACAAAGTAAAATAGCCGTGCTGAGTTCAGGTACCTGTTGCGTTCGCGGCTGCACGAACAACCAGACCAAACTGAATCAGTGGCTACAACAACAGTGTTTTGAACATGGACCCAAAACCAAAAAAGTTTTCCTGTGAAAAGTGATATGTTTTCCATCTCCTAGATGAGAAATCAAGAAGAATGTGGCTGAAAAATCTGAACTTGAAGAGACCACCCAAAACACTGTGTGTGCTCATTTCACTTTGTTGACAAACGACCGACGGAGGAAAACCTGCATCTTACTTTGGGGCTGGACTAAATAAACCAACAGAGAAGAGACGCTGGATCCTCAGAAGGATTGAAAACAATAATGATAACATCAGGTATGATTTCAAGTGTATGAAGGGAACATTATAGTATTTGTTCATCTTCAGTGTTACAATTTTCTCTGCAATTAACTCAAGTTCTGTGATGGAGGACTTTAAAACTTTGGCTGGTTTCTATGTCTGTTTGAAGGTAGATAGGATTGTGTCCCACAACTTTTAACAAAACATAACTGACCTTATTACTGTGTGGACACTGATATGCCTCAGAGATTTTCAGGTTGTTCATCGCTTCACCGTCAGAAGAGCCAAGTCAGTGAAGTAGCTAAATATAATAGTGTTTGTAATCTGCTGCCACTTCTTCAGGTCGTCCTCAAAACCATTATACCTGCACACAGCAGGCTGCGGTATGATTACAGTATATTGTCCTGCTCCTACAGGTGGTGTTCCTACATGTTTAAATTAAATCCACAATGCTAAGAGAAACTGCATTAGCTTGTTTTGTTCACACATAAACAAATGCCGGTTCTGGTCCGGATGGAAGTTGCACACATAAGTCACGCAAGGCAGCATGGGGGCTAGGAAGAAGATCCATATAACAGGAGGGCTGCCTGGATGAGATGATTTAAAGGGCTCTGGATAAACTGTGCTGGGATAACTTTTTTTTTTTTTTTTTTTTTTTTTTTAAAATTATGAG
>JARVLU010000599.1:23596844-23609865 GCA_031762415.1 Simpsonichthys santanae | reverse complement strand
CAGTCTGACCGATACGAATGGTGATGATAACAACTAATAACGTCCATTTAATGGACTGACAACATCCAAAGCCACTGCTGGTGCATGGGGTATATTTCTAACATGACAAACAAACACACAGAGAGAGACAATGGCAAAAACATTTCCACTCTTTAACCAATGGTCATTAAATATCCCAGTCAACCTTATCATCAAGAGTTATATCTTGACCAGTCAATTTCAAATAATTATATTTAAAGTAACTGTCAGCTCTGCCATTGAGAGCTCGTGTTTTCAAAGCAAGTAATATTCATCAAGTAAAGGCATAAACAAACTATTTACTTGTGTTTGGAAGCTGTCATTTCATAAATTCATTTGGTGACAGACAATATTACAAAGAAGTCATTCAGCTGATCCAAAGGCAAAAGCTTGTGTATGTGTGAACGGGCTGGTGCGGGGGCGTATGAAGAGCTGTGATTTAGAGCGCATGGAAGAGAAAAGATAAGAGTAAAAAAAAGAGAACAGAAGTAGGGCCCAAAGAAAAAGAGAAAGCTGAGAGGGAAAATAATAATAATTCTTCTCTTGATAGACAAGTCAGGGACTGATCTATTTTCCCCCTCAGCGTGGCTGTCAGCCCAGTCTTAGTCAATACAATGCAAGTCATTACTGCTCGGCGTGCTCGTCCACACGACCCGACGTCCTCGTACTGTCCACACAGATGACAAGCTTTGATAACTAAATGTCTTTGATCAGGGAGAAGTCTGAATACAAGGCTAGTTGTGCAACGTTATCTGGTGTTAACACTTGTGTATTGCAAATGCCATCTTCCAGGCAGACTGCAGATACAGATCATAACTGGTGGTGACAGGGGGGGCAGCAGGATCATGGCATTGATATTAGCACATACTCCCTCTGGGCCTAAGCATGCTGTGATTAAGATTTTAAACTGTCAGAGGCAGCACAGGGCCGGCTGCTGTCGGACCATTCTCGTATTTCCAATCCCAATTCCAAAAGTGTCGGGACTTGGTGTTAAATTTACAAAATCACAATACAGTGATTTGCTGATTTTAGAAGTTTGTTTCATTCACAGTGGAACATGGGAAACTGGAAATGTTTTCAACATAAAACAAGTACCAGTATTTTTAGAAATAATTCTTTTTATTTATTTATTTATTTATTTATTTATTTATTTATTTATTTATTTATTTATTTATTTATTTTTGATGACAGCCACACATTTAAAGGGTGGGTAAAGGATCAAGAGGCTTTAAAATAAATAGGCAAATAAATAAATAAATAAATAAATAAATAAATCAATAAATAAAAATAATAATAATAAAAAAACAGCTGGAGAATTTAGGAAAACAGGAAATATAGCAAAAATAGGAAATTGGATGTTTGGCAGCAAGTCAGCAAGAGGACGGTGTATGCGGAAATAATCATAAAGAGGATGAATTAGAACTAAAGAAGGGTAAATGTTTACTTCTCTATGTAGCACTTTAAGACAGAATATTACTCACTAATATGATTCAGAATAAATTTCCTCAACAACAACAACAACAACAACAACAAAAATTTGGTTAGACATTGAATATACAACAAACCATAGTTCCTAACATCAAAATATTTTAAGAATACTGTAGAATGAAATGTGCATGCAAAGGACATGGCTGAAAGACAATACTGCATGCTTGTGGCACTGCATTAAAAACACGTCTGATTTTGTTATGAATATCACCGTACAGGGTCAGGAACACTTCCAGAAATCATTGAAGTTGTAGACATAGTTTTCACAAATGTTGGATACAGCTCTATCATGCAAAGAAGAAGAAATATGTGACCACCATTTAAAAAGTCTGTTGTCTTCAAGCCAAAACATGTTCAAAATTAGATAGTGAAAAAAAAAGAAAAAAAAAAAAAACTGTGCTCAGATTAACTGAAAGTCAAAATGATTTTTTTTTTTTTTTTTTTTTTTTTTTTTTTTTTTTTTTTTTTTTTTTTTTTTTTTTTAGAAATCACAGCAAACATGTTCTCTATTCTAAGTAGGAGATGGACAACTTCCATCCATCTATTATCTTCACTTACTTTATCCTTTTCAGGTCATGTGGGTCACTGGTGCCCATAATTATAATTATCACTGTGTGAGGGGTGGGGGACACCCTGGACAGGTCTCCAGTCCATCACAGGGACATGTAGAGACAAACAACCATTCACCCTCTCACTCACACCTAGGGACAATTTAGAGTTACCAGTCAGCCTAACATGCATGTTTTTGGTTTGTGTAAGGAAACTGGAGAAAATGCACGCATGCACAGAGAGAACATGCAAACTCCATCCAGAAAGGCCCAGGGCCCAGATTGGAACTGGCAACCTTCTCACTAAGAGGTGGCAATTCTACCAACAATGCCACCGTGCCACCCGCCTATCATTCATGCACATTTCCAAAGCTTGCCTCTCTGATGGTATGGGGACACATTACAGCTGGTGCAGCTTACGCAACAGGAAAGGCACCACGATGGCAAAAATGTATGAACAGGTTTTAGAACATCTTCTCCAAGAAGCCTTTTTCTGACAAGGCTTTGAATGTTTTAGCAAGATACTGTCAAACCACAAACTGCATCAATTATAGCTTAGTTTTACATTAAACGAGTCTGGGTGCTGAACTGACTTGCCTGCAATCCAGACTTTTTACCAGTTAAAAACATTTGACACGTCATGAAACAAAAACAATCTGCAAAAAGACCCAGAACTGTTATCGATCAAGAACAAGACAACATTTCTGTCCAAATCCTCTAACAGTTCTTCCTGGACAATTACAGATTGTGGTTAAAGGGAACAGAGACCAAAATGACTCTGCCCAACTCTTCTGAGATGCTGCCATCAAATTCAAAATATCCCCCTAAATATTGCATGTTTTTAGTTTAAACATTTGACGTGTTTACCATGTTCCAATGTGAGAAAAAAGATGGGTTTGTGCAATTTGCAAATCATTGCATTCTATTTGTATTTACATTTTACACGATGTCCTAACTTTTTCAGAATTAGGGTTGTACATGGCGTCAATACAAGATACTGTCTTGCTTATGTTGCAGGAAAATCTACTAACCCTGGCGTAAATGTGTGCTGCATTATTAATCAGAAGATGTACAGTGCGTACAGCACTAAAAGAAAGAAAAGCAGGCAAGCTGAGTGGATCCACATTGCTGCAGAGCTGCAATTGTTTTTGCCGACAGCAGAACAATGCGCCTGCAGAACTTGCATTGTGGGTAATTACACTTTAGCTAAAATAGCGAGATCATCTTTGAATGCAGAGCCTGTCACAGGATGGCTGGTAATTTCGCTGTCAATCAGATTACTCCTTAATCAGAGCAGCAGTTTAAGCTATTTTATGACATTTCCAGCGACAATAGGCTGCACAGGGGAGGAAATGCAATTACCATCAGAGCATGTGGTGAAAAATTAATAAGTTAATTTGCTGCACCAGCAGAGTGTCAACAGGAAAAACGCAACGGGAAAAAAAAAAAAAAAAGAAGAAGAGCCTGGAGATGTACATCCATTGAGTGTCCATGTAAAGGAAGCCCTGAAGACATGATGTCGCAAAGTCAATCTGTCATTCTACATGGAGCCTCAGCAGCTCGGCTCCAGCAGGGAGTGCTTGAATTGTTGACAAATCTCCCCCTGTCTTGTGGCGTGATGCATTGCAAACAGCAACAATAGATTGTGCTCTTCGAGAGGAAGCTTGCTACAAAAAGAAAAAATGTCAGGCACCTTTGATAAATATTTGCTTTAAAAACAGTCTGTCCCAAACATGCCCAGGGCCAATCCAGTGGGCAGAGTTATGTAAGAGCTGAAATACATGCTGTAATTCATAGTCTGGATGTTAGAGGAGCATTCTGACATTCTGATGGTTACCAAATCATTGCTTTATCATGGCTCACGGTTAGATTTTTTTTCCACCCGGCTTCCTTCTTTCTTCCGCTCACATCAAGGCTGAACTTTCATGCAGGCTGGAGGGTAGATTCTTGCTAATTGGCTACATTAATTTCACTTGGTTTGTAACTGTGCAACACCTCATTGCATTTTAAATGTACCTGCATAATTTGGCTACTCAACTTGATAAAGGAGTTTATTTGTATTTTTGTGTGTGTGTGTGATCTGAATTATTCTCTTAGATTGTCTGGGGCGTTATTACACAATAAATGTCAATAAATTTCAGAAGCCTTTGACATTTCATGCAATGAAAACTGCTGAGAGTTCAAAGACACAAACATTCATAACATTCCCAAAGGATTTGAAATAAACATTTTATAAACAATTTTACAGTTTTCAGTTTGTTGCTTGGCTGAATTTAAGAGCTAGTCTATATTATCGATGAACAATTGTGAATTTGCAGAGTACTGGGTGTAAAGCACGAGCTGTCTGCAAGCAAGAAAAGAGTGCAATCTTTTCTGAAACAGGCTCACTTGTTTCAGTTAGGCCTGTTGCAATAAGCAATAAATCCATTAATGGCATGATAAATGAAAATTATTGACCTCATTTTCATTTATCGGTTTCATCGTTTCTTCGTGTCTCTCTTTCTGCTGAAGACACTGGATGACAAAAGGCTCAACTCTGGTGCTCTTCATTGACCCCTCTCTTTCTCTTCTCTCTTTAAAATCAGTTTTAACGATCCAAATTCCTGTTTTGAATCTTTAAAAGCAGCTAAGCTGAGAAGCTAAGCTACGAGCTAAGCTAACAGGCCAACCTCGGGGAAAAAAAAAACCCTGTCTTGTCGAAGCTCCAAAATTCACAGTTGAAATCCGTGCCTCCATTTAAAAAGCTGTTTTTCTTTGCAAAAAGAAGATGATAATGTGTTTACTGACTTTTTTTGAAAGCTTTGTGTGAAACATATTATGCTAAATAGTTCAGACCACATTGAACATCTGCCATTTTGAGAACCAAAGAAAATAAGGAGAGACAGTCCATGTCATGTCAAGAGGCCTCTCTCCCACTTTTCTTAAAGACACACTGCTCGCTCTCTCACTATCCATCCTACAGTTCAAGCAGTCTTATACTGCCATCCGGTGATCAAAATAGGTACTACACTTAAACCAAATTGACTAATATGTTGTCTTAAATTTGACAATAATTACGAATTAATGTCAAGTTTCAAACAATATTATCATTTATCGCAATAATTTCAGAGACAATTAATCGCCCAGCAAAATGTTTTATCGTGACAGGCCTAATTTCAGTACAACAGTATAAAGCACACAAAAAACATAATATCATGAATGTGCGATGTCGTACAATATAACAAGGTGTTGCACAATTTGTTAGCACTCATTATAGATATTGTAAAAAATTATCAGCTACTATCACACCAAACCTTAGATCAGTATCTGTAAAATTATCATCACCATCTCTGCTTTGGTTGATTAGCTGGAGCAGCCATCTTAAATTAAGTTGACCATAAATGTTGCATTAGTTGCACAATTACATGCGATTATTACTTTCTAAGAGCTTCATTAAAATATGTAAAGTGGTTCATAAAATATTTGATGCATAGATACACGAGGAAAAACATAATGACTGATTTTAATCTTTTGGTGGCAGGTGATAAAAAGGTGCATTATATGAATTGGTGGTGTACATCTTTCAGATACACCACATTTAAACTTTTAAATCAAACACAAATACAGGAGTGAAACAAACTTAGCACATTGAATTCTTCTTTCTGGAGTTGAAATTTTACATTCAGGCTCTCAAAAACACGTTCTGAATGTTTTAATGCCGTGATTAGAAAATGTGTCATTTGCTAAACTGTATTCATAATTCAGACAGATTTATTTACCAAACCATGGCAGACCCAGATGAACTGGGTTACCAAATGTGGATAAGCCTCTGGCATAGTGGTAGGTAACAAGATTTCACTACAGTAATCATGACACCAGCAGGCTTCGCTGATTAACGCCTTCAGCAACAGAGCAACATGATTTCACATTTTAGAATTTGAGTTGCTTTCAGTGCAGCTATGGCAGGTGAGCAAATATGATTTAACAACCAAAACGACACTGCAGAGAGACGACAATACAGACGTTGCGCTGACTACGTCTTTCTGTCATACCGTAAAACATGGCTGATCGAAGCTGCCTTTTCTAACACCTCCTACACTGTGACACATTAGCATGTTTAGCTCTGTTGGCAATGCAATTAAGATAGACCTGGATGGAGTGATGTAACAATTGTTGATGTTGTGGCCCCAGAGGATGGATTCTACTGAGTTAAAGCAGTGGTTTCTCATTTTTTAGCTGCTGACTCACAGAGGTCTTAGCCAGTAGTGACCCCAACTATTGCTGGTTTAAGTATACAAGCAAAGTGACTTATTTATGATGTTTCCCCATATTTATAACCCAATTTTTGGCTTAGATCTGACAATTTCATTCATTCTGACATGGAAAATATTGAACAGTAGTTAGAGGGTACTCAACTAATATGGCAAGTCAAGTGTCTCCATTATAGGTAAAAGTAGCTATAACGAGGCAGTTGGCTTACCATACTGACCATCTTTGTCTCGCTCCACAACTACTGGAGCAAACATCAAATCAGCTTCATTTTGCCCCACCGCCCAGGTGAAATGCAGCTGATATGACCGTCAAAGTGCATTTTAGGGAAAAGTTCAACTGGGACACACATTTGCTATAATTTCGAGCAAACAAATAATTGTTTTTAAGTCTTAATCTTGTTAAATTCTTGTTAGAGTCCACCCGTGTACGCTCCCGTGGCCGCCATTTGGAAGCCAATCAATTTTTGGCACAACGGCCCACATTTCTGGGCGGTAAATGGTGACCATGGGCATCAGAAGCATCCGTAATGTTGGGGGGCGCACTGATGTGTGTGCGCGCGTGTGTGCGAGCGCACACAAAACGGCAACATCTCATCTAGATTTCCTTATTTTAATTCCATACATTTAAAGCATGTTTGCCACCATTCAGCTGTGGGTTTTAGACATTTTAACTTTAATGCAATTTAACACACAGCCTCAGGTCAGCACTATTTGTGATTATAAAGAAATAAAATACATCACCACTGGACTTCTTTTTACTTGTGTTCAACACTACTCATATGAATGATGTTTCTCATGAAGCTTGAGGACAATAAGGTGTGGGGTTTTAAAGACATTTCAACTTTAATGCACCAAACACACAGCGTCTCTTACACCTGCAGCGTCTTACAGCGTCACAGTTACTGCTAAGCTAAGGTGCTACATAGCACTGCACTTCTCTCAAGCAGCCTCCTAACATAAATATATGTTTATGATCAACACTCACTGGTCAACAACTGTCCACACTAAGCTTGCTAAACTGGCCAGCGGTCAACACAGAGGTGTCTCCACCTCCTCCACCTGTCAGCGTTTTCTACCGAGGCAGGAGGAGACACTGCTGTGTTTAGAGTTGGAGCTAACCAGGAAAACCTGGGGTGGAGCTTTAGAGGCTTGATTATTCTCCTATTAATCAAGTGGAATGGATTTGTTCACAAAGAAAGAGAAACTGCACTGACTGAACTAATGTGTGTGTGTGTGGGGGGTGGGGGGGGGTGGGGGGGTTCCAAATAAACGTTTTTTGAATGTGGGGGGACTTGACCTCTTCACAAATAATGGTTGCAATAATAATAATAATGGTTGGGCGGTGACACATAATAGATGCAACTTAGAAGGCAAAGTGATGCATTTATGTTTTTTTTTTTTTTCCAAATTATTAGACATATTTGGACTGATGCGACTTAGTGGTGTGACGTGTATGGCAGCAAGTACAGTAATGCATATTTATTTATAAGAGTCACAAAACTGGTTTATAAAGTGAATTTGATTTATGTAGCTGTTCTCAAGATGCTTCAATTAGTGGTTCATGACCCACAGTGGGGTCCCAACACCAGCTTTGTGGAGCTTTAAATCAAAGTATTCTTTCCTGCATTTATGAACAAAACTGATATCTAAAAAAAATTAAAAAAAAAACAAACAAAAAAAAACAATTTGATCAAATACAAACCTTGATACAAGCTATTCTCCTACGTTTAGAATGAATGGTTTTCAAACATATTTTTAAACAAATCCTTGAAAAAAATGTGTGTAATTAGTGAAAGCTTAACATGTTTTTTATCCAAAAGATGTCTAATATAATTTGTGTTTTTTGAATGTATTCATCTAAACACACTAGTGGTATATATGTATTGATTTTGTACAAAAACAAATTTAAATAATAAGTTTGCATTAATAACAAAGTTGGTCAGCAAATGTGTCAGCGCTGACACTGTAAAGTTGTCTAACACGTTATTTTAGTACCATATTCATAATTCACCATAATAATTTGTGCAGGACCCAGTACAGTGGATCATGCTTGTTGCAATTTTTAATGAAGCTTTTTAAAAATCACTTTGTTAACACTCTTCACAGGCTGAAACAACCTTACATACACTTTCTGGAGGTTTGCCTTGATGCTGACAAGCCACACAGTCAGTGGATGTCTTTTTAAGCTCGATTAACAGAATTAAGTATTTAATATTAGAACTGCATTTAAATTCAATTTATATATCATTTGGATTAAAGCCAGAGCACATGGCCAGATATGTTTTTTATATTTAAACTAAAGAGTGTACATGACAGATATCTGTAGCCTCCAGGTCTGAAAAGTGAAGCCAATGCAAGTGCTTATTAAAACTTGACAATTCCAGTTGGGAGCCTGAAATGACTTCTTTGGTTGAAAAAAAAAAAAAGTCTTCAGCTTGTCATCTGACAGACTGGAAGCTTCTCTGAACATTTTCCTAATCGCTAGCCTGAAGTGTTCTTCAACACAGCATGATAATAACTTTGTAAATTAGGCTCTCATTTAAAGTAAAACAGACGATAAAGCAGGGTGTGCTTTTAGGTGGGACCTCCCTCTGACTGACAAATTGCGACTGTGCAGATATTTACAGCACTGAGGTTTTCTCAGACTAAATTCACCTCCCTCCTTTTAACATTAATATGAGGTTGATTAAATTCCTAAGAATCCAGGTAAAATAAGTAGAGTATAAAATGTGTTGATGTAACATTAAATATAAAATTTATTTCAACAGCACCTACAGATATGTTTCGATTTTTAAATGTTTTTTTATCTGCTTTTATATCTCTAAATTACCGCGATAACTAATTTTTAAAATATATTATTTATTAACTTTAATGATACTAAACATAAGCAGCTATGTATATTTGTAATTTATCAAAATAATTAGCATGAATGAATGTTTACAGTCAGTATACTCACCTTTATGCACTTCAAGCAGTATTGAATTATTGTATCTTAATTAGACTGCTAGAAAGTTGTACTCATTAGGATAATGCATTTCTCTCCCTAATACCCAAATTTAAGCTGTGACGAAGATATCTGACCCAATTTTCAAAAGTTTTGTTGCTGGTTTTTTACCCCCCAACTTGGCAGCACTTGAAACAGATTTAATCGACCTAATTATGGAAAACATCCAACTTACACTGCACGTTAAGCTGGATTGAGGAGTTGGTCATGCCCACCACATTCTCGGCAATGCAGGTCAGCTGGAAGTTGTTGTCGTCTCGGCTGATGTTAAAAAGAGTCAAGTTGATGGAGTGGATGTTCGGCCAGTAAACATTCGACTGCGTGAAGAGACGAGGGGACACAAATAAAGAGGAGAAACACGATTAGGTACGTGAACGATATACCACAAAGCCTATTGTAAACCACTGCTGGGGTTTAAATTTTAATCACCTAATTAAAACTAAGGTTAATTATTCATTAGTTAAAATCCTGTTAAGGGAAACGGTGCAGTCAAGAAGCATAGACTAGCTGAAGGAATTATCCACCTCACTGATCCGGGGGGTTGGGAAGGGGGTTTTTACTAAAATAGGTTTAGCACAAAGGGAAGCATGTTAAAATGTACATTAGATGCATATTTGAGCACATCAGGAGGCCAAATACAATCATCGCGTTCCTGCTTTTATCCATCCAGTCTGCCTCTCACTGACACACACTTCACTTGTGATATCACAGTACATATATGTGTACTGCAATATGTATGTGTAAGGTTGAGGTAACTTTAATCTGTAAGGTCATTTGTGATTATAAATCATAGATGGAAACCACACCACAGTTTCAGTCTGTTCTCTTTTTACTGTGTCTTTGCAGTTCTTCCAGAGCTGGTGTCAGGGAGCCAGAGTGATGCATTAGTTGGTGTACCGAAGGTCCAAGCAAGAATTCAGGTAAACTAAAGTACCGGTAGTTGTTCTGATCGGGGGTGGGGGCGGGGGGGATCATCATTCTTAGTTTAGTTTAGTTTAGTTTAGTTTAGTTTAGTTTAGTTTAGGTTAGTTTATTTGTTCATTAAAAAAAAATACAATACAAAACAATCCCATGAAAATAACGTACAGAGTATAAAAAAATGAAAGGTAGCAGAAAGAAGAAAAAATCTTATTATATCTGCCCCTTTTTTCNNNCTAACTAATACAATACACTACACATAGAATATGATACAGTACACATCATGCTACTTCATATATATTTTTTAACAATTTAGTTTTAATCATTTTCTTAAACTGACACATTGACATTCTAATAACTTTAAAACTGTCTATAAACATGGATGTTCAACAACCAGCAGTTTGAGAGCTGCCGTCCAAACAGAAGTTGTCAGTGATTAATCCACCAATATATTGGTACTTTGAGGAGCCAGTATGGATTTGATTTTGTGGAATCAGAAAATAAGATTTAAATAGCCATTGGACAAACATTTAGGCGTAAAGAGCATTTAGTTTATGATTTTTTTTTTATTTTAATGACTGTAAAGGAAGTACATTTAGTTAATGATATGTGACAAAATTTTGAAAACTATAATTCTCACAGTGGTAATTTTTTTTTTAATTTTTATTTATTTTTTAATATAGAAGTACATTGGAGCTATCACCTATGTTTATAGCGTCACATTTGAAGAGGACTATTGACTGTTATATGTATAAACACCCCCCTGAAATGGTTATTTTTGCTCTCATAGTGACAGCATCACAGTTTATTCACTCTTGAAAGGAGCAAATGACTGAGTAGTGTTGTAGTTGTAGATGTGACAAGAGAGTTCATACATGTATGTGATTTAAATGTAATTATTCATTTTTTCAGGCTTACAATGATCATGGGTATTTTTTTTTATCAAAAGAAAAGCATAATATGGATTGTTGAGCAGAGTACTAATAATGAACTGGTGATGAATCTGAACACAACAGATCAGCTGTAGTACTGAAAATACACTGAAGAAAAATATAAACAACACTTCTTTTTGCTCCATTTTTCATGAACTGAACTCAAGGATCTGACTTTTTCTATAAACATAATAGGTCTTTTTTTTTAAATATTGTTCACAAATTTGTGTAAATCTGTGTTAGTGTGCACTTCTCTTTTGCTGACAGAATCCATCCACCTCACAGGTGTGGCACATCAAGATGCTGATTAAACAGCATTATTATTGCACAGGTGTGTCTTAGGCTGCTCACAATAAAAGGCCACTCTGCAATGTGTAGACTATTTTTACTATATTGAGGGGTCTGCAGGGGTCAGAAAACCAGTCAATATTTGGTGTAACCACCTCACGCAATGCAACACATCTTCTTTCCATAGAGATCAGGTTGTTGAATGTGGGATGTTGGCCCACTCCTCTTCAGTGGCTGTTTTAAGTTGCTGGATATTGTCAGGATCTGTAACATGCTGTCGTATACATCGATCAAGTGCATCCAAAATATGCTCAATGGGTGAATTATCCAGTGAGTATGCTGACCATGTAAAAACTTTGATAAATTTTAGCTTCTGGGGATTGTATAAAGATCAATTTAACATGGGACTGTGCATTAGCATGATGCAACATGAGGTGATGGTTGTAGATGATTGACACAACAATCTACTTCAGGAGGTTGTCACAGTATCTCTGTGCATTCAAAATGCCATCAGTGAAATGCACCTGTGTTCTTTGTGCATACCTTAAGCCTACCCATTCTATAACCGTCCCCTGCCACCATGGGCCACTTGATTCAGGACGTTCATATCAGCAAACCACTCACCCACACAACGCCATACATGCAAGTCTGCCATCTGCCAATCCAGTGAAAACCTGGATTCATCCATGAAGAAAACTCCTCTCCAACGCCCCATATACAATCGAATGTGAGCATTCGCCCACTCAAGTCAGTTACAAGGACAGACTGCAGTCAGGTGGAAACCCTGATGAGGACGACGAGCAGACAGATGAGCTTCCCTGACATTTTGTGCAGGAATTATTTGGTTATGCAAACCAGTAGAACTCTGGGTAGCTGGTCTCAGACAATCTTGGAGTTAAAGATGCTGGATGTGGAAGTCCTGGACTGATGCGGTGACACGTGGTCTGCGGTTGTGAGACTGGTTGAATGTACTGGCAAATTCTCATTTTCCTTTGGAGACAGTTTATGGTAGAGAACTGGACATTCATGGGTAGCATGGGCAACAGCTCTGGTGGACATTCCTGCAGTCAACATGCCAACTGCACACCCTCAAAACTCGCAACATCTGTGGCATTGTGCTGTGTGATAAAACTGCACATTTTAGAGTGGCCTTTTATTGTGGTCAGCCTAAGGGCACACTCGTGTATTAATTATACTGTCTAATCAGCATACCTGTGAGGTGGATGGATTATCTTGGAAAAGGATGTGTGCTCACTAACACAGATTTACACAAATTTGTGAACACCGTTTAAAATAAAAAGACATTTTGTTTACATAGAACAGTTTTAGGTAGTTGAGTTCAGCGCATGGAAAAAACCAAAGTGTTGTATTTATCATTTTTGTTCGGTGTAGTTTACAACCCTGTTTTCTGAGACAGATTTAACCTCTGGTTCAAACTCTCAAGCAGCTCTGACACACAATCGCCAATCTTCACTAACAACTGTTATCATCTGACCCAAGTTCTGTCAGGTCAGAGCTGTCCATCTGGAGACCCACAGCCTTAAACTGTGATCAGTTCATCTGTTCATCAGTAAT
>JARVLU010000599.1:23496215-23511166 GCA_031762415.1 Simpsonichthys santanae | reverse complement strand
CAGTGAGGACTGAACTAGACAAAAGGGCCTTCTCCTACTCTGCTCCTGTTTCCTGGAATATCTTACAAAAAGATCTGGAGCTCTCGACCTTGACCTCTCTTCAAACTTCTGATAAGTTCATGGAAAAACCAACGCAGACAAGTTCCTGTTTTTAGTTTTCCACATCGCATTACAACCTAGCTGTTATTTTTTATGTTACATTTCCTTTTAGTTACCTTTTCATTTTCACTTGTTAAACTAAAAATAAATACATTTCTATACATTCTTTAGGATTGTCTATTGTTGTTGTCACTTTGTTAAAATCAGGTCTCTCTTGTCCCAGAGGCTCAATGGGACTAACCTGTAGAAATAAAGGGTTGAATAAACTCAGCGTTACAACCAATGAAGCGTAGACCCATAAATATCTAACCAGGAAAATCACTGTAAAACACTTTGTGACTATCCATGCTGCTGATCTCTTGCCTTTAAGCTGCTGTATTCATATCCATCTGCTCACAACAGACTCATGTTCAGGCTGCTGTTTAATACTTTTTTTTTTTTTTACATAATATCAGTGTTTAGCACATACAAGATCCTTGTATAGTTTTTTTTGGTTTATATTTTTGCCATTTTGAGTGCAACTGGAACCTTGAGTACATCATTTCATTCCACCTCATGTTGATGCGAATGACAAGAACCATGAATCTTATTTTCACAGTGGAAAGTCGTCACAGACTTGGATTTAATTTCAAAACACAAAGATGTTAAAGTAAATAGAGTGTGGGCGATGAGACTGACTGTGAGTCCTCTGAGTTGTAGAGTCTCAGTGCAGACCCCCACCTGATTCTCTCTGCCTCCTTATGACGCAGCTTCAACACACAGCTGAGCTGCAACGCCTCAAGGGGCATTCAACCTGATCAACTGCTGAATGTGAGGTGAACATGTTTCTTTCACTGCAGGGGGGGCCACAGCGAGCAGACTCGCATGAAGGATTTGGAAACTAGTTTTATGTTGGATGCCCTTCCTGATGCAACCTCAGGATTGCAAGACCGTGGCACTGACCACCGAGCTACCGCAGCCCCAGAATATGGATGTAAATACAACAAAAATTAATTTAGTGATTCAAATTGTTATATTTTTAAAGTGGGAATTTGTACAATTTCAAAAAAAGGATTCAAAGTTAAAGAGAAAAGTTTGTTTCAATACTTTAAGTAAAAGTACAAGCCAATTTGTCTAATAAGAAAAAAAAAAAGATGCTAGTAATTTATAGAATGCATTTTCTTCCCCAAAATGATCAACTTTCCCACTTTAATACAAGTCCTGAGTGAAAAGGACCTTTGTCCTTTAAAATCAACAAAGACTGGAAGTCAAACAGAAACACATTTAAAAAGACAAACCTACAGCGCCACGTCACAACATACATTGTCTCAGGACACTGTATAAAAACATTCACACACACATTAAAAAGCCAATCAGTAAAAATTATCTGTCTAAGGAAGCCTGCAATGTTTTATTTTTATGATTATATCCACTACGGCTAATCAAGGGTTTGACGTTACCAGAAACGTTTCCCAACATTGGACTGGACGAGTTGACAGTTGTTTGCAGAGTCCAGGAGTAGGCGACAGTTAATGAGTAAATGTGGTTTATAAAAATAAAACAGTTCTGCAGAACATGTCATAAGCACGTCTAAATCAAATGAGAAACAACAGCTCCTGTGCCTCGGTCACTAAAGCCTCGTTAAGTTAAACTGGCCTCGATCCAAGCAGTGATGCTCGTAGACGACTAACCTGCGAGCAGTTTGGGGTACTTCTGGTGGACCAGGTTGGTCAGGTCTCCTCCGTCATCCAGGATCATGTTGAGGGGCTCACCATCTTTGAAGTACAGAGTCTGTTCGATGCACCACACGTACTCCTCGTCTGTCTCACCCTTCCACGCATACACTACAACAAATACAGTGTCTTATGGTCTTCCTCTCAGAACAGTCTGCCTGGAGTATGCTAATCATTGATCCTGTAATTAATGACACGTTACATTTTCATCAATAATTCTGTCTCTGCATTTCAGTTTTAGTGTTCGATGAACAGGTGCTTACAGCTGCCATCTGGTTTATTCACAAACTTCATAATTGTTGATAACTGAGACGCATCAATTTGCATTTTCAAATTGCGCCACAGCCCTCTGTACTGAAAAAGAATCCAAAGGGTTAAAAATTACCATCCCCACAGCAGACAGGGGTTATGCAGGACAGTTACCTGGAACACCGGATTTGGCAATGGCAGCAGCGGCGTGATCCTGAGTGGAGAAAATGTTACAACTTGACCACTGAACCTGAAAAACAAAAGAAACAAATTCAAATTAAAAAAAGTGAAGACACAGGCAACAGGGTGGAGCAGTTTTTAGAGCCACTGCCTCTCAGCGAGAAGGTCACCCTGGTTCAAATCCTGGCTGTGTGGAGTCTGCACGTTCTCTCTGTGCTGCGTGGGTTTTCTCCAGTTTCCTCCCACAGACCAAAAACATGCACGTTAGACTGATGGTGACTCTGAATTGTCTCTAAGTGACAGAGTGAATGGTTGTTTGTCTCTTTTGTCTCCATGTGTCTCTGTGATGGACTGGAGACCTGTCCAGGTGTCCTCTCACACAGTGACCACTGGATGTGGACACCAGTGACCCCCACGATCCAAAAAGGCATACGTTGTTAAAGATGATAGATAAAACTAAAGTCCATAAATTCTCGCAGTAAGAGACACGCTCAGGTGAAAGAAGACAAAACACCTGCATTGTCGAGTATAATTTATATAAAAGGAGTTGTGGGGATAATAATTTTAGATCAATCAAATGTTACTTGAGCTTATGTAGAAAAATATGTAAACATCCTAAAACTATAAAGCACTTTATATGAGTTGCATCATCTGTTTGGCCAAAATCCCGACCAGGACTTTGCTGCAGTTTCTGCTGTTGGACGATGTAGCAGAAATCATAGCTGTTCTCAACCGAGCTGAACGTTTGGAGGTCCAGCTTGAGCTGAGCGACAGAATGACGGACTGAGGCTGCTTCAGCGCTCATGAATCAGCACCCCAAATCTTTTCACAATACAAAGCAGGGCGGGGATGTAAACATTCACAAACACACGCTGGAACTGAAGCCAGGAAGTCCAGGCACTCACCCACGGAGCGGTGGATGCACGTGTGCTGGTTGTCGCTGAGGAAGAAGCCCTCTTTGCAGCGGCACTCGTAGCTGCCCACAGTGTTGACACAAGTGTGTTGGCACCCGCCGTTGTTGAGCTCGCATTCGTCCACATCTGCAGGACAGGACAGTGGGACGGTTGCATTTCTCAACACTTTAGAGAAAACTCTGGGACAAACAAACTTTTCACCCACATAAATGGAACGCAGCTGCTTCGCTCTAAACACAGCGGCTGCAGATGATGCTTTTTGGATGAGTCTGGGAAGCGTCAGCTCACACTAACATTCATCCTTCAACGTCAGACGGGAGCAGAGGTGTAGCCCTTGTAACACGCGGGTACACGGAGTGTATTCACTAGAAAAGCTTGGGAATTTTACTATACCCACTTAAAAGTGCCCAATGACACGAGCCCACGTCACGTATCATTGGCAACGAGACGTGACGTGGACTCATGTCATTGTCAACACATCTGTAACATTTTATAGACACGCTGACTTAGTTCAACCTGTTTAATTATAAATAATACTTCTGTACTTACTACTTGATACTTGAACATGTTTTGCTATGATAACGTTTTATAAATTATACTAGGCCTGTCACAATAACGAATTTTAAAGAGCGATTAATTGTCTCAGAAATTATTGCGATAAACGATAATATTGTTTGAAATTTGACAATAATTAGTTATTATTACCGGATGGCAGTTTGAACCGAGGGATGGATAGTGAGGGAGCGAGCAGTGTGTTTCTTTAAGAAAAATGGGAGGGAGACCCCTTGACGTGACACGGGCTGTCTCTTTTCGGTTCTCTCAAAATGGCGGACGTTCGATGTGGTTTGAGCTCTTTAGCATTTTTCACACAAAGCTTTTAATTAAAAAAAGCAGTAAACAAGTTTTCAGCTTCTTTTTGCAGAGAAAAACAACTTTTTAGACGAAGGCACGGGTTTCAACTGTGAGTTTTGGAGCTTCGACAAGACGGAGGTTTTTCCCTGAGGTCGGCCTGTTAGCTTAGCTCGTAGCTTAGCTTCTCTGCTTAGCTGCTTTTAACGATCCAAAAACACGATTAAGGACAGTTCAATTGGATTTTAAAGAGAAAGGGAGGGGTCAGTGACGAACACTGGAGTTGAGCTTTTAATCATCCAGTGTCTTCAGTAGAAAGAGACACGAAGAAATGATAAAGCTGATAAATGAAACTGAGGCCGATAATTTTCATTTATCATGCGATTAATTGATTTATTGTTGATCAGGACTGGCCTAAATCCTATAACTTTTTTTATACAAAGCCAACTGTTGTACAAAGCATCAGAGAAATTTAGAAATGTTCAACATGCTTAAAAATGTAAATAAATTGATGATTACATTGTACTATATGTTGGTTTCTTTAAAGCACAGTATCCCCACTACAAAAATGTAGAGCGCCGCTGGACGGGAGGAGTCAAGTTCTCCATCACTGAACGCTCGTCTCTTAGGGGGAAGCTTGGTCTTACCCAGGCAGTTGTGTCCGTCGTGGGCCAAGTGGAATCCATCGTAGCAAGTGCAGCGATAGTTTCCAGGAATATTGTTGCACTCGTGCACACAACCCCCGTTGTACTTCACGTCACATTCGTCAACGTCTGACAAGCAAACAGCACGTGAGGAAATAACGTTTAGTCGTTGGAGAACAGGAAGCAGACAAGTGTGCTCATTTATACTTTGAAGAGCAAAACTACAACTCTTAAGCACAGAACTGTGCAAAAGTTTCAAACCACTCCTAATTATATTGTTTACCTGCTTAAAGTTTCTTCTGGAACTACTTGAGCATACTTTAAACTATTTATTAAAGTATTAACAAAATGCTGAGCTTTGACGTTTGGTTTTTCTATGTTTATAATATTTATATTTATTTACACTATTTTCCCTCATTGAAATGGAGAAAGACAAATTCTTGATGAACTTTGTGCTCTTTGAAATCCACTTTATTTAATTTGTAGACACTTTTGTCAGTTTTAACCTGAACTATAGATGTGATTTTACTCACTTCGGCTGATGTTTTGCAAATTGTAGCTTTTGTTCTGTTTTAACTTTAACAGCTCAGTTTCAGGACTCGGCATTCATGTTGTATTCACTGAAAAAGTTTTTACTCTGATTTCAAATAGTCAGACTTTCTAGCGATATTTTAGAACGGTTTTGAGAAACATGTTTGGATTTTTCCTGCTTTTCATTCAGTTTTCTGACCTTGCATCTGAACATGACCATGTGTTGCAGTGGCAGCTTTAAAAAAACGAGAAAAGTGGACAAGTGAGGGGGAAACAACCGACGTCAGGTCTAAAAAGTTTTGTACAGCAGATGAGCAGAATCTAAAATGTATGCTTTAAGAAATATGACCTACTTTTTTACAAATTTCCAGCTAAGAATTGCATTGTTGAGTGCTAAAAGACTGATTTCCATCTGTAAAACTGTGTTATTTTTAAAAATTCAACTAAATAAATTGGAACAAAATGACTCTTCATGTTCATAAAGCTCATTTAAAAAACACTTGCCTAAAACTGCCCACTAAGTTTAGGAGCCTTTAAGTGCTTGAATGATTCATTCGAGGGGATAAACACATTAATTCAACTTTCTTTGTGAAATCTATCAGCTTAAGTGTCCAAAGCTCAAAGCGACACTTTGAACAACCTCAGTAAAAACAGTTTGGTTCTCTGGAGGCACAACAGCAAAGAGAAGAAGAAGAAATGTCCATGTGACCTTTAGATCCACTCTCAGCAGTTAGAGAAGATACATCACCTTCGCAGTGGGTTCCATCTCCTTTAAAGCCTGCTTTGCACGTGCACTTGTAGGAGCTTTGGGTCGTCTGACAAATAGCATCAATGTGACAGCCATCACTTCCCTCTGCGCACGGATCTGCTGAAATCCACATCGGGGTTAGTCACTGAAAAAATACCAGCCAGCATCCAACTGCTCGGAGACAACAAACCATGAAAACCACTAAAACACCTTTTGATACCAGTAAGACTTGCGTGACAAAGTCACACGCACATAAAGCCCAAAACATGTTACATGATGTTATATGAAAAATAAAGGCAAGCTTTGACAAAAAGCTGGTGAAAAACGAGCGCACTCCATAAAGCGGTGCGTAAAAGGACAACAAAACGCAAGCGCATGCACACGCACTACAGTCCCACCTCGAAGCTCTGGACGCGCAACGCCTTGGCGGCTGTTTAACAAGAGCAGAACCAAACAGAAGTTCGTCGCTGGCCCAGCAGCTGCCATGGTGAGAGGGTCCACGGTGGAGGCGCACTCACGAGGACGCGGACGCACTGAGGCGGCGGCGGAGCGCGCGTCTCGTTTTCATTCTCCGCTGTCAATCCGCTTCACAAGACGCTTTCAAAAGAGAAACGAGGGAGAGAATGAGGGCGTGCGTGCGCGTACACACGACAGCGGGAGGAAAAGCGCCTCCGAAGCGTCAAGGGACCGAAATGTAATAACCGGAAGTGATGAAAAACATCCTATTTTTTTTTTTTTTTTTGGTTCCGAGTGGCTTTTATTTTGAAATTCAAGTCCGGAAGTGTTGTCGATGTAAAAATATCTAAACATAATAAAACCTCAATTTTCTACAACAGAGCTTTTTTATGCTGATTTTCGAACATGACTGTAAGATTGACTTTTGTTCGTAACAACTCGGCTACTAGCGGATTAGCTAGCCAGTCCGCGCAAAGTGGTTGCTAGGCAACGCACGCTGCTCTCTTCACTTGTCTTGAACACGCAAAGTGCGCCCTCTTCAGACCACAACGAGGGCCTGCACTTGTAATTTGATTCAATTAAACGTTTTCTTTTAATCAAAAACAACTATTACACTTTGCTGCAATCTTGAGAAAGATAAACATCTAAACTGCGAATCACAAATCAGACACGTGAACGCACCAAAAGTTCTTTTTTCAGTCAGGTCGTCTGGACGGTCTGTTTCTCTTTTCTTTATTGTTTTTAACATGTCAACATTTTAAGGAAAGCCATCAGTGACTTGATATGGCTTTTAAAAAGTCAAAGCTATGAAAGCGTTAAATATTTTATGTAAGAAGTGTTTACCCCAAATGTTTTTAGATGTGTTTACTACATTAAAAGTGTAAAAAGTTGAAACAAACATTAACTTATGTGATTGATTGATGGGAGGCGCTCCCATTTTTGCTAAAGTTGGTTGGGCCCTAGATCTGAAGAGACATGACTGAAACTACCAGCAAGTGCTGTCAATCAAAACTGAACAGGCTAAAGTTGTGTCAAACAACATGAAAACATTGTGTAAACACATAAACACTTGTTGTTTACACATGAACATATAAACACTTATTAATGCAATGACAATGCATAAAAACATGTAAAGTATGAGTTGTTTACACAATAATTTATGCATGTATGTTACACATTTGGCTCTAATGACTTTACCATTTTGGCTACTTAAAAAGTCATAATTTTGAGATTCTTTCTCCAACTAATGTCTGGCCATCTTTAAAAATGACCCAGCAGCTAAACGTTATTTCATATTAAATCAGAATTTTAAATTAGTATCTCAGTCAAAATATGACATAAACATAAGATAGTCATAATTATAGAATAAGTCAAGAACATTAATACAAAGTCATATTCTTAAACATTAGATCTTAACTATGAGCTACTATTTCTTAATTTTGACGGTACCTCAATTATGGCTTATTAATTATGAAATTCTAGATAATTTATGAAAAGTATTTAACAATATTGTCTCCAAACTATGAGTTACACTAACTTTTAATTTTGATTTAAAAAAATACAAAATCCCTTCAGTGGTGGAAACAGGATTCAATACAAATCATGTTGAAATATGTTTTACATCTAAAATGTAATTGAAATTTAGTAAATTGATCAATTCAATTCAGTTTATTTATAAAGCGCCAAGTCACAACAGAAGTCATCTCAGGGCACTGAACAGAAACATTCATATTCCTGTATATAAAAATAAGTTAATAACACTATTTATGTGAGGAGCAGGCTGCTTTGAATTTAGCTCCATCACAGAACTCTCATCTTGAGCAAGCGTGAAGGTGACAGTGGAAAGGAAAAACTCCCTCATGAGGAAGAAACCTTTAGCAGAACCAGGCTCAGCACAAGCGACCATCTGCTTTGACCAGCTGGGTTTGAGAGGAACAGGAAGGAGGAACAGATACACAATGGCAGGTCGAGAATCACATGTTAGAAATAATATAAAATGAAAACTATTCAGTTTTAGCAATTCATTTTAAGAAATGTGGTCAATTTGCCCTCCAGCTATAGCAGTATGACAAGCCAACACTAACTATAGGATTTATCAAAAAGGAAAGTCTTAAGTCCAGTCTTAAAACTTTTGTTTGTAAAGTCATTTAGCTTATTTAGTCGGCTATATTTTTATTTATTATTTTAATTTTTTTATTTATTGTTATTATTATTTTTTTTCTGTCTATTACCCAAATCCACACTCCAGTCCAGTTGGTGGCGGTAATGCGCTCAAATAAGTTCACCAACCGCCAATAAAATCAATAGAAGAAGAAGAAGAAGAAGAAGAAGAAGAAAAAGAAGAGGTGTTGATATAGCTCATATACATGTATTATAAAACATATGTTTTAACAAATGACTCTGCTTAAGTTTTCTGACCCTGCTGCATAAAATAAATTAAATGTGAACATATGCTTTTGATCTATTTTAGACTTTTGATTTCCTTCAGTTTGTTAAATGAAACAGTAGCAACTGTTCTGTACTGGGTGAAAGTGACTGTCACTTTGTTCATCCTTCAGTTTGCTTATTCTGCATATGTGAGCTGTTCTGTCCTGGAGCCACGCCAGAGCTTCCAAACACTTCGAGTGTTTTAAAGCTGCTAATATTCTCAGCCAGCATGCCGTTCCACAGCTGGCCCCGGACTGTTCTGTGTCACCAGTTTGCCAATCCAGCCCTGGGTGGAAACTACCTAAGCTTCTAAGTGTCACTGCTTGCTATGGGCTCAGCCAATCCACAGCGGGGATTTGGCAGGGCTAAACGTCGTGGGAGCATTGGTCCATGCTCTGAAAGGTATCAACACTTCACACATGACTAAACTTAAGGTTTCTGCCCAAAATGAAAATGACTATAATTAGCAAATCTTTTTTTTTTTTTTTTCCAAGTGTCATTGAGTTATATGACCCTCTCCAGATTTCATGTTGCTCTGGAATTAGTCTGCAGCAGCTCAGAAGGAAACAAACATTTTAACACAGTGAACTTTCATCTATTTCACAGGCAGAGGACGCAACCATGTCATTGATAAAACTCCACAGTTAAATGGTCACCATCTTGAACTGGACAACTGGACAAGATTGTAGAGCAAGAGAATACTGTACTTTAAAACTTTCTATGTATTTCATTGAACACGTTTGCCTTATATAAGGTTATTACAAAATGATACAATACAAAAAGTACTTTTGACATCCAGAAATTGTATGTAAATTCAAAAAGAAACCAAATTTGATCATTCATAAGAATTTAAATGGGGAGTTGTTGTTGTTTTTTTTTTTGCAAAAGCAGTTAAAAGTAAATTTAAAGTTTTGCAAACTAGAGGCCATAAGTTGTATTAAACATTACATACCTGTAATTTGTATGTTATATCTACTGTGTATGTTCTACATGACTGTACAGAAGTCCCTCCCTACAAAGTACCGGGTACGTCACGGTTCGTTTATCAAGGACTCGCTCTATTGCATTTTTTCAAAATAAGATGACACATAATTGGCTGATTGATGGATGAGCTGCATGATCTGCATGGAATTTTTATATAGAATAAACTATTTTAAATGATTTAGCACCTGCTGCATCTGTGTGCAGTCCACAGCTGCAGGGAGAGCGTTCTCCTGCAGTGTGTCAGATCTCCGCTCTGCAGCAGAGAAGTGGGCATGGCCAAGAGCACTGGCAGGTGGCAGAGAGAGCTGAGATCATGACATGCTGTGGTCTTTTAGAGCATTTAGGGTTTAGAAAATTTATTAGGGACATTGCAAGAGTTTGGGAAGGGTTTAAAACGCCTTATATATACTGTACTTGTATATAAATAAAATAAACTACTAATTACTACTATAGTAAATACTAAAACTACTACTAATTGTGTACATACTTTTGTTCCATCTCATGTACCACATGAGATGGTACTGACAATAAAGTTTACTTGAACTTGAACTACTGTACCCCTGCTTCATGGTTTTTCACTTGCGTGGTCCAAAACACCCCACGACAAATGAGGAACTACTGTATCGTACATTAAATTCCTCTTGCTATCAAGTGGTTTCTTTCTTATTTACGAACACATGAAATTTACTTGTGGAAATATTACACAGCATTTAGTGAAGTCAGTGAATCTGAAGGGGGTGCATAAGCAATATTAACAGCACAGCTTCTGTTTTAAGTGATCAACATCAAAACAACAAAAGCTTGAACAAACTCTTCACAATGGGAAATGAACAAAACACACACATATAAGACCAAATCTCAGCTATGGCAACTTTAAACACTTTAGAACAATCTCAATAATCTTTTTACAAGTATAATTCATGAGGCAAAAAACATCCTGCCAATAAAAACTCAACAGTGAAGGGCAGATGCTCACAGCCATAAGATTCATGAGGCTTTTCTGTTGCTGTCAGCAGTTATACCTTAACTTTTCTTGAAGCCCCTCTGTCCTGCTGAGAGTGACAATGTTTAATCAAATAAGTGATCATATAGTGGTGGATTCCTGCCAGAGATGCCATACTGTATGCAAATATGGTAGACCTTTAGTGCAGGGATATGCAATATATTTAAGCATATCCCATCTGTATATATTATTGAAATAATCAGATTTTCTTAAAACACACCTATACATGCCATAGAAAAGTCTGAGATGGTCAGGTTATAGGTGGGATGCTTTTTTTTTTTTTTTTCTCTATGCGCTCTCTGTGTGGTGAAAAGGTAGTAAATTGTGTGAATAACAAGATAAGACAGCCAGGATGAGATAGCATGGGTCATGGCAGGACAGAGAAAAAGTGACAGCAGATAAAAAAAACAACAACATATAAGAGAGATACTTTGACAAGATTGTATAGATTATTATGGATTGAACAGAAATGTACAAGGCAAGTTGGAAGAGTACACTAGGTGGACTAGAACAGGCAAAAACAGGAAAGAAAGTGTCAAATAATATTTTCATTAATGTGTTAATCTAACATAAGTATGGTCTATACAAAATTATTCACTTTTCTTGGTCCTTATGCAGTTATTTAAAATATGGGATTTGGTTTTAGTATTTTTTTGGTCTTGCTCAGTATAAAAAAAATGACTTATGTAGAAACATTCCTGTTTTCAAAATATTAAATTCAAATTTAGCAATTGTTCAGCTTTTTTCATATTTGTGCAATTATTTTGAAAGCAAAAGGTGAACGTTAACATTATATTTACTTTTGGTCCATCAACCAGCCACAAAGCGTGCTAACATTTTACTGTTAATTTACTGTTTACTCTACAACATTTTACAAGAAGACAGGGTGGAGGAGAGCCCTCTTCTCAGAAACATAAGTGAATTTATGATAACTGGATTCTGCTTTTTGGAGTCGGTGGAAATCTGGATTGTTGACAAATTTGGAAACACCAGCAGCTCTTTAAGCTGCCTGGAACGTGTGTGCCAGGCTTGGCAACACTCAGACTATGTGCAAACTAACTGTGGACATGTAACAGAGCTGAGCAGACAGGACTGTGGAACTTTGTTGCAGTGTTCATGGAAGGTTGGAAGGAAGAGATCTTGGGAAAGTTGTAAGCCCGACTTCGGTGGAATGTCCACGAATCGGTCTGTTTGGAGTCGTCACTGAGTGTTCCAGCAGAACTGAAGGCAAACAGAAATCAGAGTCTGGCAGCCCAAATAATTGTTGTTTATCTGAATTTGGCCTCCTCACTGGCCATGGATTGGCCAACTTATCTCAAACTTCTCCTGGAGGATACGTAAACTAGGAAGTACTCCCCCCCGCCCCCCTTCCTGAGGACATCTGTGGCCTTATCAGAATTGTGCTGCTGATAGACACTGTAACATCTTTTCAGAACGTTGGAACTTTCTGGAGTATGCATGGACAACCCAATGTCTTTGTTGACCCCTTATGCATGTACAGTATTATGATATCATTGTATATTGCTGTTTATGTTGTGAGGTCGTTTTTATTGTGTCTTTTACTCTGTGCCCCGGCCAGGACATGATATGAGATATGATTTTTTTTTTTTTTACTTCCTCCACCCTCGTGTTCTCTTTTCCTCATCTACTCTGTATGTTGTATGTAACAAGTCTCTCTCGTGAATGAGTCCCTGGGGCTCAATGGGAACTAACCTTTATAAATAAAGGTTGAATGAAAACTGTATAAATACTGTATTAATATTTTACAATAATAATAGCACCACTCGCATCAGAACCGGCTCAAAAATCTACAAAATCTTTGGAAAACTTCTGCAGGAAAAATGTGATCATGTCATTAAAAATGGAATTGATTAAAAATAATGTGTGGGATTTACTTCCCTGAAACATTATATGCATCCATTTGCACTTCAACTTAGAGCTAACAAGAACTCTTGTCCCATACTGAACAATTTTTGTTCTAACAGAGATGGAAAGGAAAAGAAAAGAAAGGAGGAGGTGTAGTTGGAGTGCAGACATGTTGTATACTGAGCTACATTTAAAAGGCTTTGATGAGGAATCTACATTTTGGGCAACAAGGTTGGCTGTGAGCACCTTGTGTTGCTGTTCCCGTTCACCTCAGGCAGCAATGAACAAAGACATTTTTCCGAAGGCCCTTGATCTGCTGTGGGACTGTAACTCAAGTCCTGGTGAGGGATGGCACCCTTCTTGCTTCCTATATGAGAAGTGGATTGAATGTTCCACGCACGTCCTTCATGGCGATAGTCTCCTCCAATTTCAGGATATGATAAATCTGCAGCTGAGGGGCATCTCTCCTGAAGAATTCAATTAGGAACGAAGCGAGAAGAGGATCACAGTGATATTAGAGAGCTGATTGGAGAGCTCCTCGGCCCTCGCAGTAATGAACCGCTCTGTTCCTCCACCGTGACTAGATTGATTTGACTAGCTGATCTCAGAGTTCATCTCTTTTAAAAGTCATTCCTAAAAAAAAAAAAAAAAAAAAAGTCTTGGTGTCAATGTAGAGGGAAGAAGTTTGAAATTCAGAGACTGGATTATGACAGAAGTTTTCAGGTGGAGGGTTAGGATGTAAATGATCTGCCAACATGTTGAGGTAACCTTTAAAGGAACTCTGTGACCTTTTCAAAATGTGGTGAGATGTAACGGATGCTTTGCCCGTCAGCCGTGATCGATAAGCACACACTATGAATACTTCACATCTTAATTAGACATCAAATGTACCCTAACTTGGCTATCTCTCAGTCTTATAATAAAATATATTAAGAATATTCATTTTATCTGTTGCTATATAATTAAAAAAAAACTTTCTAATGCTTTACATAATCTGCTTATAACACAGGACCTTTTCCACTGAACTGTCTAGTTTCATAATGTTGAGACAAGTTCACAGACCTGAAAGTGGGTCTCAAGGATGTTAATAGTTTAATTATCTTGATTAAAATCATCATTTATGAAGTCATGAGGCAAAAGAGCCTCATTAGAATTATAAAACAGAAAAACTGCAAGAGTTGATTGACATCCTTTAACAAATCATATATCACTTCCGCTAGCCGTTCATTGTAGCTATTTAACTATTCACTAATCAGCAAAATGTATGTTTTTCAATAATCTTCAACTTAGCTTTAGGCTAGCTACTTCAACCAGGTAAACTGATCACACAAAATTAAGTTTAGTCATAATTATTGTAATGTTCAAGTCATTGTCAGTTGTCAGCTTTACTTTTACGTTTTCTTCACGGTTATTTATTGTATTTATTTCATAGTTGTTGAATTAGAAAAAGGTCCCTTTTATCATTTCTGCACATTTAAATTTGTTTCCCCACTTTCCTGACTTAATGTAATTTCTGAGCTTGGGTCAAAATTCTGTGCCACATCACAGACTGTATATCAGTATATTTTCCAGCATACAGTTTATGACAACAATAAATACATAAATAAATAAATAATATTTGAAAGTCTATTTGTTCTTCTGTTCTGTTCCTTGTGCTTTTTAAGTGTCTTCATCCCAGGAAGTATGCCACCTTTTTTTTTTTCTATTCATGTAGCATCTAATTACAGCTGTATGCATTTTATTCAGGTGAAAAGTTTCTTAAATAAATGTATAACAAAACATATTTTCTTGTGTTGAGGGTTTATGGACAACACCTATTGTAGGTTTCATATTGTGGGTGGGGGTGGGGGGATTTTTGCCCTCGTTTTTAAAGAAAAGTGTGTTTATTAAACCATAGCTAGCACATGAACAGTATGATGGGAAAAAACAAACAAGCACAAATGCAAATGATGCTTTGATAAACTCACTGAAAAAGATCAAACCAAAGATTCTGAACTTAGTTTTGAACTCTCTGTAACACAGATAGCCCAGGCTTATCAAAAATAGTAAAGAACGTACAGATCAAAGAACGATGCCAGAGTACAGCTCTAGCATGAAATCATGAACTGTGAGGGCCTTCAAGGTATTCAGAGAAGGTTTTCACTTAGTCCAAGAATAAGACACAAACACATAGGACTGGGCCCCTCCATTTGTAACTGGGTCCTGGACTTCCTAACAAACAGACCACAGTCAGTGAGGATCCACAACTTCTCCTCCTCCACCATAACCCTCAGCACTGGCTCTCCTCAA
>JARVLU010000599.1:23376477-23387390 GCA_031762415.1 Simpsonichthys santanae | reverse complement strand
AGTATATATATATATAGTATATACTGCATATAGTATATACTGTATATATATATATATAGTGTATACTGTATACAGTATATACTATATATATATATAGTATATACTGTATACAGTATATACTGTATACAGTATATACTGTATACAGTATAGCCTTGTTGACTATTAAAACATTGGTGACTGTTTCAACAGCGCCTAGCAGGACTTTAAACAGCAGAGACATTCTCAGAGTTTTGTCTTGAGACACATTATTTTTAAAGACCTTTATGCAGCTTGAATCATACTCATTCAACTATCCAAGTGAAGAAACCATTTCCTGTCATGTTGCCTCCAATAATTTGACTTTTTTACTCGTCATTTTTGCTCAAACAAGATAAATAAGGCTGACATGAGTTTTGTTTTCCCTGCTGCGGTGAGCCTCCAGAGATTCAGTTGTGTGAATCTTCTGTTTCACTTGAACAGGGAAAATAATTAAAATGCATACTTATTCCCTTGGCAAAATGTGGAATCATCACAGTCAATGCCATTTTTCACTTATTTTTGAGGGGGCGGGGGGGGGGGTGTAAGACTGTTTGGAGAGTCGGAAAAGGATCCAATTTGTTCTTTAGTCATTTCTGACTCGGTTTTGTCTGCTCCCCTCCTATAGCTCCATGCATCTTCACACTCCATAGAGCCCCAGCCTTTAGGCTCACCCGCTCTACCCTCATCCATCATCCTGAAGCGGGGAAAAGGCGGTTCATGTTTCCTCAGGGTGTGAGCCCTGGCTGTGGCTGTAGGCCAATGGTGATTGATGGACGTGGTTACTATAGGGCACTTGGGCCAACGTATACACCTTATTCAGGGAGCATGTTGGATCCTCAGCACCAGCTGGGCACTGCCATTCTTCCTGACAGTCAGGAGGAGAATATATAGCAGGTGAGGCGCCTACTCACAGTACCTGCTGGGGGTGAAAACTTTCTGTCACAAGACTGATTCTTCTTAACAGCATTATAGTTTCAGGGCAGCAGACATGGCGGCAGCACTGAGAGAATCGTGCTGACACCCACTACTGGGAAGGATGACACACACGCAGAGACTGGCGCTGCTGTTGCAATACAGTAACTAAGCAACAGGAAACCTCACACACTGACCACTGACACGGCATCGTGATAGAAATATGGGTTAGCGTCTCTGTTCTCTCTTCTCTTCCTCTGTCTGTCTCCCTCTCCCCTGTTTCTTTTTCTTCCATCAAACCCTGCAGACGTGACTCTATTTTCGACTCAAACACAGCTGAGCGGAGCCTCCTCTGCAGCTCTCTTCCTCCACCTACTCCTGCTCTGCAACGCTAAAATACATCTCGACTTTCGTCAGTATTCTGCACCTCCCTCTCTTTTTTCTCTGTAGTGCTCTGAACTCTTTCTCTACGAACGCTTACACCACCTACAGCTCTGCAGGTCTGCTCTCTTTATACACGGTGTATACACCTCTTCCTCTGTTTTCTTTCTGCTTGTTACTGTTCCATCTTCTCTTTTCTTGATGGGGAGGCATTAAAGTAAAGTTAGTTGTTTATTTTTATCCTCTTAAACCCCTTGTATTATTTCTCCACACCATTCCGTCTGCCTGTCCATCTTCAGAGTATTCACCTGGTTTCACCTCTTCCTCTGTGGCTCATGGTAGGGAGACAGGTGTGCTTTTCACATGCTATTTGTCCCCATGTGTTGTCATTCAGCTGAGTTCCAGCGGTCATCATTAACAACCCCAGGCCCTCTCGCAGCCCGTTTTTGTCTCTGGGCTGATGTTTCCTGCAACCTGCTGGCAGCGCTGCCAGGCTCAGAGCTTCTGCTGCCCAGAGAGTGATGGAGGAGTTAGATGAATCCAGACAGACGCTTGGGTAACTAAATCCAGATAGCAACCTGCACACAGCCTCTCTACACGCCTCTCAGAATACTAAAGAAAGTCACATTCAACAGAAAAAGAAGTGGAAATAATTTGTTCTCCACTTGTGTTTTCTACATTTTAGTGTCTGAAGATGTTTCCACAGCTCGCTTTTCATGCGACCAAGTCATGATGTCCAGATGTGTGTTTGTTGTTGGTTTCTTCATGGTATTTGAATTTTGTTGATAGGTTTGTTCATGTTTTGTGATTTTTTTTGTGTCTTATTTACTTGTGTTTTAATTTTTTTTCCAGTTCCTCTGTACCCCAATTTTCTCCCCCTTGGTTCAGTCAGTTCATGCTGTCTGGTCCTGTCATGCCCATTCGCACCTGTTCCTGAACTCCCTCAGCTCATCCTCATTTTCTTGTTTAGCCTCATCCTTCAATACCTTTCTATTTTTTATTTTTTGTTTTATTTTTTGCCTCAGTCCGTTAAGCCTTGTGTTCCTATTGCTCCTTCATCTTATCTTCCTTGTGCCTCGATTTATTTTGTAAGTAGAGTTCCTGCCTTGTCAGCATTTTTGTTAAAATGTCAAAAATAACTTCAACAGGATTTGATTTCATGGAAGTTTAGATTAATATGCACATTGGTTTGATACATATGTGAATGTTTGTTTTTAACAGACTTCTCACTTTACCTGTACGTTTTTGATCCTTTACTTTTGAAACTGTAAGACCAAAAAGTTTTTTTGTTTTTTTTTGTATGTTTTGTTCATTGTAAATGTTGTGGTGTGACTATTCACAGACAGAAACTGTAAAATACTAGTCAGTTGTTGTAGTCTGTTGTGTTATGGGAAACTGTAAGCAGAACCTATGAATATAAAAATGAAGACATACTCTGTACAGATGTGTCATAACGGGCATTAAAATGTGTTGTTTTCCATTGAAGGCTGTACAGCTTTTGGCCTTGGCTAGCCAGTCAGAACTTCTCAGTGCCTGTTATGTTGACTGTTGTTAATTGTGATGGCAGTTCACAATTACCCTATAAGTCCCCTACAAGAATATATCTATTAATTTAATACACCATTTAGAAGCTACTGTTTCCTAAGATGGCATTCTTCAGTCTAAAGTAATTCAAATGGAAATACAGCTCAGTGTTGAAGGGCTTAAAGCAGGTCAAGTGTGTGTGGGTGACATTACATTTAAAAGGCTCCTCTGTCTAGAGATGCACAGTGAGGTTGAGATAAATGCCGAAACAGATAAAAACCTATGGACCTGAAGCCCAACAAAACCAAATCCCAGGACAATTCTGTCTGAGTTACAAGGTGCCTGGATGCATAGATGCAAAAAATACACGCAGCATCAGTGAGGTCAGGTCATATGGACTGTTTCTTTTTGTTGTTGTTGTTGTTGTTGAGACGTTTTGATCTTCATACAAAGGATTTCAACAGTCCAAGGAGCCACAAACAAACTCAGTCCCACAAGCAGCACACTCACAACCAGTTTGCTGGTAATAAGATGGTTTCTGTTCTGGAGTCCGCCCTCTCCCCCGTCGACTCCTCTGAGGCAGCCATGGCCAAAGTGGTTCAAGACATCAAAGTTTTTTTACCTGGATTGTTGAGCATGAACTTTGATGTATCAGTGAGCTCCTGCAAAGCAAGATTGAGTTCCAACTGCACAACAAAGCAAAACCTCAAGAAGCTGTTTAGATGTGTGTTAAAACTGGTGTGATGGGTAAAGATACATGTTATTTGCTAAGGTAGATACTGGTTAATGATCTGGCTTACTGTTTTATAAGGAGTTGAAGGTAGTTGATGAACCGCCGTAGAAGAAAAACTGTCATCAGCCCAAAAAGTTAAAAGTCATATCTCTGCTGAGGAAGACTACAGAAAGATAAGAGTCCTGTGATGAATAAATAAAAACTAAAATGCATACATTAATAACTAAATAAATTATAACATAGACTGATTATACTTTGTAGAACATAGCAACATAGAAAAAATGGGTACAAGGAAATTAAAAGACCCAAGCTAGAAGCTGAGCAACTTGGCAGAAAATAGACATGGACATGCTTCATCTCAAGGGTAAAAGACTGCTTAGTGGTGTTTGACTTTCACTCAGGTGTTACTGGAATGTGTTACTGTCAAATACATCTTTTCTGCTGGTGGAACACATGTAAAATGGATCTATATGAGTGACAGCACACCCCACACAGTAGTGAATGACAATGGGCCATGCTTCAACAGCAGAAAGTGGGAGAAATTTGTAATAATATGAGTAATATGACTTCAAGCATGTCACATCAAGTCTTCTGTATGCTCAGTCAAACGGTAAGGCTGAAAAGGATGTCCACATTCCCAAGTGGCTTTGAATAAAGCTGCAGACAGGGAGTCAGATCCTTACCTTGCTCTGCTCACCCACCGAGCATCACTGCTCGAATGCAGATTGCCACCTGCTGAGGTGTTGATGAACAGATAGCTTAACTTCATATCAATATGCTTCTTGAAGTAAAGAAAACCTCAGAGACTGGAAAAAAAAATCTACAGACAGTATATGGAGAAAAAAGTTTCCTGTGATAGGACAGCCAAGCCGTTTCCACTGATGTTGGGCAATGACGCAGCCAGCACAGTTGGAGAACAAAATACAATGTTCTTCAGAAAATGGCTGGACATTCTTTCACTGTGAGGATGGACAAGAAGGGAATTTTCAGATACAATCGCTCCAGATTTCTGAAAGCACAAAAATCATCAAAGCCCTTTTTCACTGATGGCATTTCTACAATATAAAAGATCTGTCAGAACATAAATGGTCTTTCCAGGGTTTTGACGGGGTCTTCAGGTCTGTGTTTCGAACGTAGTGGGTTCTCCATTACTCAAGACAATGTGATAGGTGGGCAGCGCAGTGGCACAGTTAGTAGAGTTGCTGCCTCTTAGCGTGCAGGTTGCCCAGGTTCAAACCCTGGCCAGGGCCCTTTCTGGGTGGAGTTTGCATGTTCGCTCCGTGAATGCGTAGGTTTTCCCTGGCCACTCCAGTTTCCTCCCACAGACCAAAAACATGCATGTTAGACTAATTGGTCATTTTGCATTATCCCCAGGTGTGAGTGAGAGAGTGAATGGTTGTTTGTCTCTATGTGAACCTGTAATGGACTGGAGACCTGTCCAGGGTGTCCCCCGCCTCTCGCACAGTGATAGCTGGACATGGACACCAGTGACCCCTGTGACCCGAAAAGGAAGAAGTGGGTAAAGATAATGGATGGATGGATGGATGGATGGATGGATGGATGGATGGATGGATGGATGGATGGATGGAACGTCATAGGCATGCAATGGTTATGAGTATGCATAAAACCTCCATAGTGAGGTTGTGGTGGTTTATTACCATGATATCAGACTATCCATGGCCTGAGCCCTGTATGGTCTGGTACGGTTTAGTCATTGAGAATTTGAAGTAGGACTGGCCGTGAAAGCTTCATGCCAAGTCTAGAAACATGAATGTGAAAGGACAATAAAACAATTTACTGCAAACATTATATCCATCTCATTCAAGAGAGTTGAGACCGGGAGGCTGAGAGTGTGTTGGAGATCTTTTCAAAAACGCAAAATGGGGGGAAATAGGTGTATTTGGCGAGCAAACCATGGGAATGTCTTGATTACCTTTGCGTGGTGCGATAGGTCAGTATTGGTTGTTCAACAATGATTTCTTGCATTTTGCTTTGTATGTTGTTTTCCTGGCCAGTATCTGTAATTGCCAGTAGTGAGCAATGTTGATTCACAAACAGTGAACAAGGGAAATCTCCTGTGATGGACTGAGAATGAAGGGCCCTGCATACTCCATCCGAAGTGCTGAAATCAGCTGTCGTTATCCCAGTTGTGTGACGAATATTGTGTAATTTTGTTCTCAGATCAGCTTTGCCTACCCCTCTCAACAGAAGGCTGTGGTCGAACTTTTTCTCACAGGTGTATGTGCCAAGTATTGTGTGATTGGTCAGAAGTTTGTGGGTGTGTTCATCAATGTGGAAATGTGCTCAGACATTCAGCTGTACGACTCCTCAAACACTCTAAATCAGCGAAATGACCCAAAACTCCTGGATGGAGGTTATGCAGACATTGTGTATGGAGGAGTCTGTCTGATGAAAAGTGTGGTGATTTCTTCATGATACATTTGTGGCCAAACAGCAGGTGCATGGATGGAGTGGAGATTCTGGTGGGGAGAAACCCACATGGTGAAGTACTGTATGCTGCAGTGAGCGGGGTTCCCCAGGAGCTCTGCGCCTATGTCTCTGGACTATGAAAAGTGTGAACATCCCACAACCACGTGACCACACGTCGACTGTTCGGCTTCTGATGGAGTATGCCAGGACCTTTAGAGAGTTCCTGGGTTGCTGAACACAGGTTGAAGACACTCTTGTGATTACTCCTTTGATTTAATCTGTTTTATTACAGGTATAGCTGGTGTTGTTGGTTTAGTCTTTTGTCCTTGGAAAGCATTTCTGTTATGCTGTTGTTGGATGCAATGTTGTGTGAATGTCTCAATACTGTATAGCTTTTGCCAGTGATGCAAACTGAGCTAATCTGGCTAATGCTACTAATGCTAACACAATATGAGCTCAGGTGTGTGATATTGGCAATGAGACCTCCAGAGGAAGCCCCGTAGCTTAGACTATGGTTCTTGCCGCTGGTTTGATAATATATGTTGAATGTGTCATGCACGTATGTGTATGTGAATGAAGCTAATTAACAAGAGTTCATAAATTGCATAATCTTGGCTATGCTTATTTTTGCTGACTGAGATTAAGAGAGTTCACGGCTTGCTGAATGTGGGTTGAAGCCACTATTGTGATTACATCTATGATTCTATGTATCTGTTTTATTACAGATTAAAATAGATTTAAATGTTAAACACCAGTCGTGACTCTGTGTGAAGTCCTTACATTTGCACCAAAGGAGGTTCTTCAAACCAATCATATTCAAATGGGTCATGTAGATCATGAAGTGTTTGGTGGGGTCATCATGAGGGAACTTTAAAAGAGTTTGTTGGAGACAACAGGGACTCTGAGGCCATTGCAGACAATACACACTCTTTGAATGAAACTTGGTCTGCAAAAGCCTGAAAAAAGATGTCCTATTACTATAGTATACAGAATGTTGAGGCTAAACCGTTGCATGCATTATCATGCATTATCTCAGTTGTATCCTTGAGTGTTTATTACCTCAGTGGAAAAATAAGTCCTGTAAAAATTTCATCTTGCAAGTAATCAGAATTGATTTCTCCAGTACTGAGTACAAAAGGAGATTGTAGGTGGTGTGCTGAAGATTTGAAGCAAAAAATTATAAAATATTAAAATATAGCCTAAATCTAATATTATTATTCTGAACAAGGATTAGAAGGCCGCGCTAAGTAAAAGTAGCTGCAGCTTCGTACACTTCGTCCATCTTTTGGGTGACTGTGCATACATGTTCTCACTGTACCTTGGTGCAATGATAATAAAGCTAATTCTGATTCTGATTCTAATTTATTTGCATTTAGTATATTTATTTAACAAAATCTCTTTCAGGAAATTGTCTTTTTATCCATTTGAAATTTGTTGGTTTAATCATGTGTTATGAATGAATGTGTTGCTTTCCTAAATCTGAATTTGTTTTGCCAGTTTTTGATGCTTTTCGTAAAGGCATAAAACATTTCTCTTGGTAATCTGCTTGGGTCACATGTTTGAACTTGATATATTTTATAATCAGACCCTTTGAAAAGAAGTACAGAGAAATTTGGTCACATTCAAATGTTAAATTATTCTGATTCAATTAGTAATCAGGCAAATTAGATCAACTGAAGTCCCTGCCCCAGGGGAGCATGAATTTTCTCTGTATTTAAAAATGTATGTGTTTATTTGTGTTGCCCCCATAAAAGATTCAAAGGTCATCTTCATTTTTCTTTAGAATAAAGTGCACTAGAACAGGCTGCATTGAAAAATACACACAAACATAGTGGTTTGTAGACAACCTTTGATTGCCTTTTTCCTAATATAATTTCTCGCGCTGAGCAACTGTTTCCCTACAGCTACAGCATCAAATATAATCAGCAGCCGTTAGTTTATATAAGATGCCATATATGCACTTGTGATGCTTCTGTGCTTCTCACACAAGGATGTTAGTTTCCTTGAGAGATACTTTTGATGCACTGTGGCGATTACCTCATATACTATATATATATATATAATTTTGTTTTAAAGGAAGGAAAATACTTATCTGATTGATCATGACTGAAACCAGGCCCACAGATAATGTGTTACTCTAAATCCAACCTAATTTCCTGCTGCACTGTTTGCCTCTGGCTGCAGATTTACCAAAAATCACTCGCTATCCCACAAGCACTAACTGATTCCCAGTAGCAGAGCCCACAGTCACATACTAAGGAAATATTCTTTCTTCTTTTTTAAAATAATTTATTTTATGACAGCAGCCTTTCTTCACTGGTAAACTGCGCTCAAATGAGGTCATTCTCTCTTCCCTCTCTTTTTACTTTTTTCTTTCATCATGTCCTGAAGCCTTCCTCTTTCCCAGCTGTTCCCTTTGCTTCTTCTGTTCTCCCATACTTCACTCTGGGTTTATTTCTCTCTATCTGTCTTGCAGTTTTTAATCCTAACACCTTTTGAACTCTTCACCCATTTGTTTTCTCCATCCCTCCCTCCCTTCACCTTCACAGTCTGATTCAGTGAGGTCACTGAAGGATCTGTGTCCCTTGGCCTCTGTGAGGCAGTGTCCAGAAGGTGTAATTATGATGGATGGGGTAATTTCCAGAGGCGCCTTTAGCCAAGAGGGTTGAGCCCACCATGCTTTCTCTGGGCTTTAATGACTTTTTAATAGAGCTCACCCCAAAACCTACATCACGGCATGCTGGTGAGAGTCACCAACAAATCACTGCTGTTAGATAATGACAAGACATGGGTGGAGTGGTCTCTTTGAAAGCAGCTACCCATTTACATTTGTAGGTAACAGAAGCTCTTCATGGATTACCATTTGCTCTCTGGTGTTACATGATAGTTTAACCATAGGAGTTCGAAATGTCACAGTAAAAGGAAAAAAAAAAAAAGCAGACTTATTTTAGGTTTGTTTACAGTTTCCAGGAATGAATGGGAATCCAGACTTTGTAATGAAACAACACTAGGCTACACATGGCTAACACTCTGTCCAGTTTTATGAATTTCTTTTTTGATTCATCTTATACTGTAGTTAGGGTTGGTGCAGGTTTACCAAGCTACCTCTTCGTTATGCCGCTGCGGGCTTAGACTGCTAATGAGCAAAACACCGCATTTCTTCACTCTGTTGCTGGTTTTAATCTCTACACTGTTTGCCCTTGCAGTAATTGCTTATCTGTGTTGTTTTTAGTTTTTCCTTCTCAGAGAAACTACATCTGGACCAGTCTTTCTGGATTTGTTTTTGTCTCTTTTCTGTCCTATCAACTATCAACCAATGAAAGCAGACAGCCACTTGTCCTGTGCCTGGTTCTGCTGGAGATTTCTCTGCATTAATTGGAAGCTGTGGTAGGGCAGCCGACTTGGGACCAGACAATCGCAGGTTTGATTCCCTGCCATGCCCTCATGTTGTGGTGTCCTAGAGCAAGATACTGTATCTAATCCCCAGCAGCACCGCAGGTGCCTAAAGAGCTGCCTGCTGCTCCACATGGGAGTATTTCACATGTGACGGGTCAAACGCACAGCACAAGTTTCATCAATGTAAGGAAACATGCATTGATGACAATGCAGCGCACATTTCCATTACTTTTTTTTTTTTACATTTCTTAATTGCATTTTAAGAAGAATAAATTGACTGCAATTGAATTTCAATTTAGATCTTAATTAAATTTATACTGTAATTTGACCTTTTTCTTTTATTTTGTCCATTGGCCTAAGATGGATTCTGTTTGGAATTAAATAACTTCTTTCAGAAAATACTCTTGTTAAAAGTATTGTAAGTTGGGTGTAGTGTAAAAAAAATAAACACACAAAAAAGTTTCATAGGACCAAGCTGGGCCTGGTGCAAACAGATAATGACTTCATGCCAGATGAAGTATGTCACTCAGCTTGTCACTTGAAATGGCTAATTCCAGGTATTGCTCCCATGGGCCTTTAAAGCATGGGTAATGGTTTTTAGGGAGACGCAGAGCCAAAAGCAGAGGCTGTGAAAGTGACCTCTACAGTTTACAGAGGAAAGACCTTAGATGTAATAATGTGAGACCACTGAACTGACTGAGTCCAAATAGAGCTTTGAAAACAAAGGGAGTGTTTTATAGCAGGCAGAGTTCTGGTCATACAATCATTTTCCAGTTTATAATTGTTTCACTGCAGCCTTGAGTTTAAGTAAAAATGTGAGTTTGTGTTATGTGCAGTTATATTTCTGCAGAGGTGGTAATTAGGCTAAAGAGATGAGTTGACACAGACTTCAGAGACCCATGAGAACTAATGTGTGGAGAAACTGCAGTCATGACTTGTCCTAAAAACAATTTTAATTGAACATTATGAAGAGAAGGTTTGACACTTTGCCTTTTTAGTTTTGGGGACTACATCATATTTATATTGGCGTTCCAGTCATTGTGCAAGTTGGTGTTGGGGAAGTTGACTTTTTCACTTAAGGACAGTCCCATCCAACACAGAAATTAGCTCTGAGCTGAAGTTTTACAAATATTTCTTTCCTTTTGTTGTTGTTGTTGTTGTTGTTGTTGTTGTTGTTGTTGAATCTAGGGATGAGGCCAATCCGATCCAGTATCAGTATCAGCCTCCGATATCAGCATTTTATACATATCAGGTATTGGATCCATCCTGCTGATACTTTCCGATCCACTATGCAAGATGGCTGCAGATTAACCATTCACAGTGTGTGCTCAACACATTAAACACAGTATATGAGCCTTGCAAATGTAAACACCATGATGCATACTTAGGAAATATCCAAACTATAGCAGCACACAAGATGCAGATGTATATCACAGGCGTCCATCTCACTCATGGTGCAGCCAGAAGAACGCTGATATACCGCTAAGCATTATGGGAAAGACACTGCCCCACTGTTTTT
>JARVLU010000599.1:23279922-23296384 GCA_031762415.1 Simpsonichthys santanae | reverse complement strand
ATCGTCTTCATAGTAAAACAACAGAAAAGATTAAGCAAATACAATTAGTAAGAATCTAAAAGGAACTAAAAGTTTTTGTTAAAATTTAAATACCCATTCATGAATTAATTACTCAGCAGTTCTCTTCTTCATCACCTTCATCTTCTACAGCTCATCTGTAGTCAAGTCACAGAGGCAACAGGTCCAGGAGAGAAGCCCAGACCTCCTGCTCTCTCCAGCGACACTCTCTAGCTCGTCCTGGGGAACCCCGAGGCATTCAAGAGAAGACACACCATCCCTCCAGCGTATTCTGGGCCTTCCCCAGGACCTCCTACCAGTGGAACATGCCTGGAGATCCTCTAAAGGGAGACGTCCAGGAGATGTCCAACTCATCTCAACTGACTCCTTTTGATGTGGAGGAGCAGCGGCTCTACTCTGAGCTCCACCCGGAAGATGGAGCTCCTCACTTTAGCTTCAAGGTTAAGGCTGCTCATTTCATCTGCTTGTTCTCGATATCTCATTTCTTTGATTATGAGCCATGGGTGAGAGTTAGACCATAGACCTGTGACTCCAGAGCCTGTCAGCTCAGTGTTCTTCACCATGTAAAACAGAGCACAGCCCTCATCCCTGCAGCTGATGCCCAACCAGTTGCTCCATCTCTTGCTCTATCACTCATGTAAGCAACCCCCTGCTGGGACAGAAATTCACCCCCAATCCAGAGGAACCATTCCAAGTTTTCCAGGTTGTCATATTGTCTGAATTTGCTAAAGTTGTTGAAGTTGCTGAAAAGCAACTTAATAAAAGTGGTTAAAAGCTGCAGCATTCTGGTTTTATTCCCAGTCTCTTCATCCAACACGACATAACGCACACAAAGCAAATCCTCCATCTCACTCACACTTTGTTATCAACAAGTTCCACCATTTTTCTTCATCAAGAATAAGAAATATGAAAAAAAAAAAAAAAAAAAAAACTTTCAGCCTGAAGCACAATTTAGAGCTGGATTATTTACGCATGGCTGAACAGAGAAGTAGAGTGTTTCTGTTCTGAGGAAAGTTTTATTTCATTTCTTTTTTAAGCTGGACTGCCATTTATTGTGACAACTAAATAAAAATCAGTCATATTACTTTCTGCAGATGGTTTATTTGTTCAGCGTTACTTACTTTGCTTTATAATTTCCATAAGGTAACAGTTAAAAAATAATGAACTTTATATAATTACTCAATTGTTCCATGTGCAAGAATCCTTAATTATTTCAGTCCAAAAACGTTCACACATCAAACCATGTTGAAGAAAATCTAGGTCATTGTGTGTATAAATGTTTAGTATATACATATACATACACATATGAAGCATCTGCAACAGTACTTTTATTTTTATTACTAAATAATCACAGTGACAACAACCACGCAGCGTTAGCTTCAAACGATAAACCCTTCATATCTTATCTGTCTAAAAACAAAGGAGCTGTGGTAATTGTAAGAAAGCATGAAAACAGGTAATGCATTGGTAGAAAAATAAAGAAACATGTGCTATTTTAGAAGAGTCAATAGTTCTGGTGTTCCTGATCTGTCAGAGGTCAGTTAGCTGCACAGACGCTCACAGGTTCGTCTGCACAGGAAAGTCATCTATAAAAAAACTGTTTCAGTGTTTTTCCAAGACGTCGCCCGTCAGTGAGACTGTGTGTGAGACGCTGCAGCTGAAGTCATTACAGGCAGACACACTGAAGTAAATCGATTCACCTTCTCAAACATCTAATCAGCTGAGGTCGACTGGTGCTCGAGAGGAGGCATGCTCACAGCGGGCCAGCAGAATCCTTCCCTATTGATTCCTCTTTATGTGTTAGGATTAGTTTGATGTACTGTGAAATGTCTTTTTAGTTATAAGATGCTCTTTCAAGGTACAACCCTACATCGGTTGTATTTCACATTCACAACCCGCTTTGCAGAAACATGCACAAATATGTTGTTTGCTCAGATATGTTTGGGTATTGCTGGGGGAGAAAATGTTTTTCTCTAAACTTTTGATCCCTTCAGACTTTAAACAAATCTTTATGAACTTGAATTTATTTTCTGACTTTTGTGGGGCAAAATAAAAATCCATTGGTACTTAACAAACATTTGTTTTAGCATATTTAATGTTATATATTTATATTTTATTTTTTCATTTCAATACCTTTTTTTTGGTTGTTGTTGTTTTTGCATTGATTATCTTTCAAGACATTTTGCCATTTTATTTGTGCACATCTCTATATTTTTTCTTTAGATTTGGTTTATTTAAAGCACAACATTTAAAATTGAACGTGTGATTACCAGACCTTAAAATGTACTATAACATTTAACTCTGATTTGAAGCAGAAACTTTGCTATTCCTTCATATACACCCCATGAATGTGCCTTGAATGAGTGCAAAGATTTATTCATTTATTTATTTAATTTACTTATTTATGGTGGCACTGTTGGTAGAGCTGTTGCCCTTCAATGACAAGGTCGCCGGATCAAATCTTGGCTGGGGGCCTTTCTGGGTGGAGTTTGCATGTTCTCTTTGTGCATGCGTGGGCTTTTACCGTATACTCCGGTTTCCTCCTGCAGACCATAAAACATGCAGGACAGGAACCAGCAAAGACTGCACAGCTCAGTAAATGCAAAATTTAAGGATGCAGTTTTTGTGGAAGAGGATTTGCCTTCGATTTGTGCATCTACGGCTTTTTGATGCATACAACACATGGCCTAAAATATGGAATAACTGCTAAAAAGAAAATGGAATATAAACGCAGAAAAAATATCTAGCCTTATTTGGACCTTACTTCCCTTATTTGTCCACATGGGTGGCTGCACTTTTCAATTTAATTCATGGTTGGGTCCTCCACCAGAAGCCTGTGAGCTTCACTGCTGCATCCTTGATATTGTAGCAAGGCAAGAAGATTAGTGAATGTCACAACCAGAATACAGAATGAAAACTGGTTTGTGGAGAACATCAGGAAGAAAGGCCCCGATTATGAACTACTGTACAGTACTCAGTTATTATCTCAGGCAGCAATAACCCCAGTGTGAAAACAGGAAACGAGAAAAGCCATTGTAGAAAGATGAGCCACTGTATGGCATGTATGGTGGCCAATATCAATAAATCTTAACAGTGGCTAATAAGGCTGGACTGAAGCACAGAGGCACTAATCATGGAAGCACAAGAGCATTAGACGTTGACGTCTACCATATAAGACAAGATCCAAGATGCAAAGATGCACCTGAGGCAATCCAACACTTAATAGCAGGAAGTAAGGCATGCATGGAACACCATAACAAAATGGCCAGAATAGTGAACAGTAACATCTGTGCAGAGAATGAACTGGAGGTCCCACAGTCAACGTGGAGCATGGAAGGACTAAGATACAGTGGGACTTCCAGATCCAGACCAACAAACAGGCGACGGCTAACCAACCAGACAATGTGGTTGACAAGCAAGAGAAAAAGGCAGCGGTGATGTAATCTTTTTAGTTTTACATTTAATTTATTTATTTTTATTAGCTCTCCAAACATGCAATGCAATTTCTGATTGAATGATTAGTTACGTTTGTAGTATTCAATGAAAAATCTCTTAGCCACCTTAAGGTTGTTTAACAGGTTCGTTTTAGTTTAATCATGCAGAGTGGTGTAATTTAATTATGTGTAATTGTTGCTAAAATGGTCAGTGTTAGAAATTGTCCCTAACGTTCTGCAAAACTGATAATGCCCATCTCGCCTACCCTTGTATCTAAGGCAATAATCAGATATGGAGGTTTGTAGGTTTCAAACTGATTATGACGATTACACGCCAACAAATGAGGGAGCCAGCTGAAACAGCTGCATCTTTCAGGGGTCACTTGTGTTTTTGTGTTGAAGCACAGAAGAAAAGTGAATCACCTGGAGAGGCAAACAGACAGAAGGATTTGTGAAATCTTTGCAGCACAAATAGATAGAAGGGAACCCTGTTGGGTTGGGAACATTATATCCATGGATTAACTCCACACGTTCTCAGGCTCTTTATTGAGGCTGTCAAAGCCGTGTGCACCAGCACACTGGGGTGTGGCCGATCATCCAGCACTCCTCGTCCTGCTTTCATTTCCACAAAATAACCTTTGAGTGAGAAGTAGAAACACAAAGCTGGTGGTGTGTCCCATTATGGAACCTATAAGCTCTGGGTCAGGAGTCAGCTACTCAGTAAGTGTTTGGTGCATTCAGGTATTACATGCTGATGATCTGTCGATGCTTGAGCTACTTTTTTTAATTTATTTATTGTTGTTATTTTAGAGGTCTGTGCATTTTTCTGTTGCTTTGTTTATAAATTTAATGGTATATTAATTTATATGAAACGCATCAAATGCATTGATACTTTTTTGAGGAGTGTGTGTTTCAGAGTGTAACTTTGAGAAGTCAGTGTCTCGGTCTCTCTCATGGTGAAGTGAAAACAGAGCCTAAGGCTGGATTAGCTTAATTATTTTGATTTTGATGTCATTATTGACTTTATGAAAGTTTTGTGACAGATTAAAAACAGGTACACACACACACTTGATAATGACTTTTTGAAGCTGCTCCTCAACAGATCGTATCAGTGTTCATTAATTTATGTTACACATCGAGTAAATGATTTTCACAATTTATTTATTTATTTTTCTTCATGGCCCTGAACAAGGTGCACACTTCCTCTTCCCTCTCACTGTTCTCCTCCTGCTTTTTTTGCTCTCTGTCTGTGTGTCGGAGCAGCGTCTTCTGAAATGAAAACAACTGTTTTGGATCTGACCAACTGGACTTCCAAAGCAAATGACAAAATCTTTTCAACAAAGCGACAGGGTCCTGGAGAACCCACATCTGCTCGGACAACATGTGCAGCTGGATATATCTCTACCTCTGCTGTTGATCGAGGACACCAAAATTGCTTCTTCTTTTTTTTTTTTTTTTCCCCCTTCATTTACCCTTTATTTATCCAGGTAGTCTCATTGAGCCACGAGAACTCATTTTCAAGAGAGACCTGTTTTAGGGAGCAAGTAATAGCAGGTGGTTAAGGGCCTTGCTCAGGGGCCCAGGGTGGGGAGAATGAGGGTGGAGGCAGGTGTGGGTGTTTCACCTTTTTTCACACACATTTTTTTATGTTGTCGGTACCGGGGCTTGAACCGGCGATCTTCTGATCACAGGCCCACCTTCTCTAACCTCTGCGCCACCACTCCCCCAAATATAATAATAATATAATAATTGTTGATAATAATATATAATTGGATTTATGATAGCAGGTTACCAGTTTGGTTCCTGGTTTATCAACATGCCTAGAAGACGCCCGCAGCTAATTTGGCCCTTGTCAGGCTGTTGCCTATGCACCGGTACCCTAATCTGTCCATTCCAAATCTTGGAAGTGTCAGTAAGACTCAAGGCTGACAAGAAAAATAGTCTGCCTGAATAAATCAACAATTGTGGATTATCTGAATCTGACTCTCTGGTTGGCCTTGAAACAGACCAACTTGTCAATTTCTCCTGGGAAATGTGTAAACTAAGGAAAGGCTTTGTCTATTGCAACACCCCCACCCCCCAACCCTCTGTGGAGGCTTATCAGAACTGTGCTGGCTGACCATCATCTTATCAGGACTATGGTCTATTTGTTAGTGCTTCATGGAGCGCCTCGTTGTCAACTGCATATGTAACGTGTTCATAAATGTGCTGCTGGCAGAGTTCTTTGACGTCTTAAATTGTGTCCATTTGAGACAAGATGTGAAGAGATCTTTTTTTGTAATGCCACTATCCTCTCCTCGTGGCTTTGTCTCCTTTTCGATCTAAAAAAAAATGTATTCTGTAAAGGATAAGAAGGCCATACTATCACAGCAGCAGCTACGTACACTCAGCACATCTATTGGACTGTATGGACTTACTGTATTCTCGTTGTATCTCGGTACAGTGAAACTAAAGCTTATTTTTATTCTGATATTAGTTAACTTTGTCACTTGAAGGCAATTTGAGTCCATCAAAACAAGGCTGTGGTTAGCACTGAATTTTAATAAGAGATGGAGACACCATGTGTGTCACAGTCCCTTATAATTATTAAAATCTATTTAATGTTTTGTTGTACAGTTCCATAGTTTTATAATCTACGCATTACTTTACTGACACCTGTCAGAACATAAGCTAAATTAGTACTTACATAAGTAAATGTTTGTAATATGTTCCTATTTTTTCTAAAAAAAAAAAAACAACTTCTTCTCCTGCAGCAACCCCGACAAAACAAACTGTAACCATGGGACTGATGGTGGGGCGGCACTTGTAGCTAGTTTGATAGTGAGTTTATTTATTTATTTATACTTATGAAAATGATCTATCTCAATGACTTGACAGCTGAAACTTTCATAGCTTCTTAGAAGAATTAAACAATGAAAAACATACACAAAACTCTTTATATAAAAGTCTGTGTGTTCAAACTCACTAGTCCAGTCAGAATTAAACTCATCTCCAATCTAAAGCTGTTTAAGTTATACACAGCAGGTAAGCTATTAACTGTTCATAACCTTTAAAAAAACAGTTAAAAAGATATGAACCACCGCTTTAATTTGTTAAATCTGCTTCATTAGCCCAATCCTTGAATAGTTTAGGCTAATAAGGACCACAGTAGTCTGCTAAAACAATGAGACAGATAGGGCAAGATCACAAGATCAATGTAAACTATTTGTCCAAGGTTCAAGGTTCTTTATTGTCATTAGCATCACATGTAATACATGAGGTGGAACATAATTGTGTACCCAAAGTCCCAGTTACACCTGAAAATGGCAAAAATATAAAGTACTGTATAAAAAGAAACAGTATACAAGAGTCTAAGATATATCCTAAACAATAATAATAATTTAAAATAAGATACAGTATTAAACAGCAGCCTGGACATGAGTCTGTAGTGATGGGTTTGAATAGAGCAGCATTGTTGGACCCCTTTAAACCTCAAACCCCACCTATTTTTATTTGGCTCAATTAAAACAACCTGATTTCATTCCTGATCATGCTGCAGCGTTGCTATATGTAATAGGTTTGATTGAACATCAAACTGTCACAATGCCTAAACAAAGCTGGAAAAAAAAAAGTATTTATTTTTGCAGTCCACTAAGAAAACTTTGTCTGATGAAAGATTTGGTTGGAAAATCATCTTAAAAACAGCATCATTTTCCAGAAAACCTAAAACCAGTTCTTTGTTGAAGCAATTTTATCAAACTCCACTGACGGGCTCACCACAATAACCTTTCATTTCTTGAGCTGCAGTGTTAACACAAAAACTCTCCTTCTGTTCACAAAAATCCAGAGTGCAGCAGTAAATCACAGCTCAACATCTGACTAATATCACAGCCAGCAACGTATGACCTTTACATATTTGTGAAATACCAGTACACTTTACATTTTGCTGCCTCACTGTGTTTTCCTGCCTTTTAACCAGCTCACATGTAGGACTTAACCAGGAGCATTATGGGAAGGCGCAGCTGCTCCATTAGAGACAACACACCAATTAAACTCTAAATCTTAAGCACATGGTAAGGTAATGTTCTAACTCGCCTATTGTGGACTTTCTGTCTGTCACTTTTGTTAACAGTAATAAGAATTAATTAATAATGGTTTGGATGGTTTTATGTTTTTGTAAGAATATGGATCTGTTATAATGTTTGTCACATATTCATACCACGTTAGAGAAAGATGAGAGAAAATTCCTTTTTCATTTATTTATTTCATTCATTCAATGCTTAGCATGGCTTTTATGCCAGAGATGACCTTGTGTTAAGAAATACTGTAGCAGAGTTGTAGCAATTTTGGTCAAACCTTGAAAATAGTGTTTTGCACAATCTCATTCAATACCACGAGATGTCTAATGGTAACCAACAAATTATATAAACAAGGAAGTAGAAATGCATAGGATTATTGCTAATAAATTAAACTAAATTAACCATTGCTATTAAAACAATATATTGATTTTTGCCTGACAAGCTAAAGTTTGAAACAAACCACCTGGTCTAGTGTGTGTTTTCCATGACTCTCAGCTACTACACCAAGTTTGAGCTCAGTATCTGTAAAATTGATTGAGTTATGACAAGGGATTTATGTGTTGGCTAATGGTGATTAGTTGTAATGTTCATCTTGAATTGGGTTGACTCTAGAATTTAATCACTGTACATCCAGTGTTTACTCTCTGAGAGTTTCTATAAAATCATTTAGTGGTTCCTGAGACATTTTTCCAACAGAGTAAGTGATGTTGAAGCTTTAAGTGAGATTGTGCTCAATGTGAAACACCTATATGCAGAAAATGGCTAATCTACAACCACACCTAAAGGATCAAAATCAGTAAAAACTATTACTTTTGGCAATGTATGTTTTTAACTTAAGTTGGTTATGGTGACCAGCTTGACTGGTGCAAACATTTACTCAGTTGTAGAGTTATTAAAAAAAAATGAATATTTTCAAGAAATGTTATTAAAACTAAAATTATTAATGAAGTATTTTTGAAAAAGGCACATAAACCTGTTGGCAGCAAGTAGTTAAAAGTCTAAAACTCCTTCTTAATTATAGCTAAATGTGCTTTTACTGAACATTCCTGGCTTGGAAACTTTTGAAATGTTCTTATAGCTTCTTTTAAATTTTGCCTGACTGACACTAGACCCAATCCAAATGGATCCAGTACAAAGGAAAGAAGTTCCCTTTAAGTTACAAACACAGTCTGCATTATAGACACTCAGTCCTGACAAACAGAACTCAAAGCCAGCACCGAGGACCACATCGTGTTCAGTTTAAATTGTTTCAGCTAGTTTCCCAAAAGGCATCAGGTCTCAACTGCAACATCAGCTGTGGATGATAAACTGACAGAGACAAGTCTGACAGAAATTAAGAATGATAATTTTCATCATGAAAGATGTCCTGCTTTTGTTTTTCTCCTTTTTGTCTAATTTGAGCTACTTAAATTACGGACGCCTGCTTTCTTTCAAATAAACTGCGACATCACAAATGTTAAAAACAGCTCTAGAAGCAAGTTTTGAAGAATTTGTTTTAGAGGTCAAAGGTCATGCTATTTCTTCTCCTCCTAAACTGCTAGCTGTTTCTTACCTGTGCTGGTGGTGGTGAGATTATGGGTGCCTACGTGGGGTCCGCACAGATCGGTCAGTGTCCTTTTCCTCCCCTCAGTCTCAGCGTAGTTTCTCTGGCTATGTAGAAGCTGCAGGCAGCTGCTCTTATAAAGACCCACCCCTTCATCCTCCTCCTCTCATTCTCCCCCTTTTCAAAACTCTATCTTTCATTAGGGAGAGGGAGAGAGGAACAGAAAGCCGACAAGGAGGAGGCGAGGAAAAGATGGGGGCAATGAGTGACGGAAGTGGGAGGAAGAGAAAGACAGGATGGTGACAAAAATCAAGAACGAAAGTGAGTATGAAGAGGTGGATGGAAAAAAGAAAAAATAATACGGGAGAGTAAAGATTTTGTGGTTAAAAACAATGTTAACTCTCAAACTGGCTAAGTACAGTTACATATAAATCAGGTCATCATTAACAATGGCTTTCCTAAATTTTGTAGAAAATAAATTTTTAGGCCTTGAAACAGTCCTGAAAACCTTGTTCAAAACTTATTCCAGTTTCACAGACAATTACCCTTTCTTGTGCATATATTACAAATAGAATGCATGAATAGTATATTTGGTTTGGTGGTTAGAATTATAAATTAACATTGTGTTTATTGCAAACAAATTTAATTCAGATCTGAAGTTCCTCTTCTAAAATTAGTTCTGTAAATTAAAGTCAGCTCATTTAAAAAGGACATTTAATTTCAAATTATTATACACCCATGATGCTTTATAGCTGATATTTGTAACTTTTTTGGGGTGTGGGGGATGACAAGGGTCAGTGTCAACCATTTACTGTATGTTAAATGAAGGGTGTTTTCTCATCAGAGGACTGAGCTTTAAAACCATTGATCTGTTTGACTTCTTTTAACACCTGCAAGTAGTCTTAATGTTGCGGCTGATCAATATATGCTGATAAATAAGAGCGCTTTGATTTTCATAACTTATCTACAGCTAGATATGGCTCCCTTTATATTCTGCCAAAATGTAGCAAAACTAAAAAAAAAAGTTAAGTTCATTTTGGCTTTGATTTTTTTTAAGCCCCAGTTTTGTACTCGGGTACGGTCCCTGTTTTATACTGATAAACATAATTCTTGCAAACTTACTCACATATTGAAAGCAAGCAAGAAATGTGGGAACTGTAAATTTAATTTACCTTTAACTCCACTAAAAAGGACAATATTTTAATTTAAAAAATGTACAAATCATCAGATACTGTAGAGTCGCCTCCTCATAGATATATGTCATGTTTAATATGAAGGGGTGTTTAAAGTGGGGAGGGGGACATCTGTCACTCCTCCACCATGTGTTAGGAGTGACAATAAGACATCCTCCAAACTCTTCGCAAAGTGGCAAGTCTGCATTACTGTCACTCTGCTCGTCAACTAATATCTGCACTGAAAACAAAAGAATCATGACAGGCACTCATTCAACAGTTTCTTGTGTCTGCTTGATCCTAATTATCAGGAGAGTGTGGTCTGTTTCTCTTCGATTAGTGCTCCTCCACTAAGGGTGTGTGTCTGTTGATGCAAGTTGAAATGTACAAGACACAACTGCACCATAAAACTGAAATTAATTAATTGTTAGATACAAATTCCACTTTTTCTTTACACGCGCCCTTCTTTCACAGCTATAAATCACAAACTTGAAGTCGTTACATCAAACAATTTTATCCACCACCCACTTTGAAGTGTAGATGTGTTCCCCTCAGTGTCTGGATTTCTTCACTTTTCTGAGAAATGGTTTAAAAATGTTTCTCAGGACAAGTTGTCCGAGATCGAAGCCAACCTGGACCCCGCATGTAACAGTTGTAAACAAACTCCAGCTACACTCTTGCATATATTCTGGACCTGTCCCAAACTGCAGACCTTTTGGCAATCTATTTTTGACACCTTCTCTGGGATATGTGGCAAAACTGTTCATCAAAACCCCTCTTTTATTGGAATACTGCTGCAGTGGGGAACCAAGAAACATTTGTTCAGAAACAGTTAGTTTAAACAGTACAGACAGCATCTTGTCATGCTGTTAATGAGTTCGTCTTTTCTGCTGCATGGTTCACAAGCAGACTGCCATTAAAAGAGCAAGAGAACTGAATAGACTCAAATGTCAGAATCATTGATACTTGGATTATTCTCACCCCTTATTTATAAAAAAAAATTAAAAATGCATGCTGAGAAACTATGGGAAAAATATAATTAATGTATTTGAAATTACTTGTTGGTCTGTTGCAATGGCTAAATATTCTGAACTTTTAACTTTGCTCCTTTTAGCAGAATAATAAAGTACCGGTATATAACTTTTCTCTGACAAGCAGATGTGAACTTTTTTATTTTCAAAATAACTATGAGAAGTTCTGTTCTTGTTGTTTTTATCACGCAAAGAATAAAAAGATTTGATTCGACTTGGCCAAGTTCAGCCTAAATCAAGTCATACGGAATATGCTCACACAAAAATCAAATAACAAAGCATCTTAATATGTAATGTTGAGCACAGATACAGGGTCAACAGATTTTGCTTTGACTCAAAGTTACACACACTTGTCTGTCTTCGGAGATCAAAATAAACAGGAAATAAGTCTCAGTGGTCCCAGAGATGAGCAGCCACACAGCAATGCAGGTTTACAATACCGACTAAGTGCCCAGCCCTGATCATGCACTCTGCTGTTTTTGAAATCTTAAAAGAGACACAAAATGCAAAATGAGCAATCAGGCTGCATTGTGAGGCTGGCTGCATCCAGAAGATCACCAATTAGACTACACAGCAACACTGAGTAATGTGACTCCAACAAAGGTAAGATATGCATCTATGGGAGTATTTTTGGAAAGGATCAAGACAAATTTCAACAAATTATAAAACATTTTGAAAAAGATGGAACCAGCTGAGGCCAGAACTGAAAAATTGCTTTGTTAGCTCAGACACATCTCAGAGTCTGATCTACAAGGCAGATGTTCCTCTGTGGGATGAATCAGTGTAATTTATTAAATTCTCGTTAGGACTTTTCCTGTGGGAAATGGCTGAGCTAAGTGGTAAATTACACAAAATCACATCAGATGCTAATTTAAGCCCACGTCTAAATGACTTTAAAAACTTGAAACTTTACTTTTATTTGTGCAAACACGTTTTACAGTTTCTTCTTTTGACTTCAATTATTATACAGTACTGTATTTGTAAATTCATGTAAAAATCTAATTTTTTTTTGACTATACTCAAACTATCTGACTTTTCATGCTTTACTTTATGACACAGCAGTAATTATGACATTATGTTTTTAGGATACAGGATTTGTGTGTCTGACATATTTTAGGAGTTTTGCTGAAGGGACTTAACTTATTGGACAATTTATGTATTCTGAAAAAAAAATTATTATTTTTTTGCACAGTAATTTTAACATGTTTTAACAAAGAATGAAATGTGGCACTTTTTGGTTCCATAGAATAGAGAGAACGGTGGGCAAAGCAAAAATTATGCCATTTCATTGATGAATGCAACTTCTTTTACTACAATGTTAATAATTTCCTGTCCTGATCCCAGCCGTTTCTGAGGATTCTCCCCTTTGCTCTTCTTTCCTTGTTTCCTTTCTCACTAACTACCTGGTTTCTGATCCATTCTCTGCATAGTGCCACCAGCAAATCTTACCTACCATTGTAACCATTGTACAGTAATTTGTCTATTTCCCTTGGACTATTGAACCTCCATCCTTCGCTGGACTGAAACAAGAATAAGGCTCTTTTTGATCCATTTTACAAACATTCTTGAGAATGACATTTTGTGTATATATGCAGAATTTAAAAAAACTGCACTCTTTTAAGTTTTGTATATGTCATTGCTAATCTCTCTTTCCTTTCTCATAGATGTTCTGAGCATTACTCAACTAAAACTCCTAACAAACATTCATTTTTATTCAGTGGACCTTTTTCATTTTCCTGTTGTCAGCCTTTCTGTTGGCACTTTGCGTACCAAACATGATGAGATCAAGAGCTTGGTCTGTTTTAGCTGCAGTGATCCAGAAACACTCAGACAAGATAGTTAGGATTTATGAACTTGATCGGCAACCCTAGTGAAATCCTTCAGGATTTACTAACTTTCATATTCTCCTTGTGGTCCTCACAGTTCTTGACTTCTGCCTCTCATTGTTTGGTCTCCTCCATCCGAGTGCCAAGCCTCCTTGTCTCTACATGGAGTTTGTGCCTCTTGTGAACCCTCACCTTGAATCCCTCACCTGCAACTCCTTCAATAGCCAAAACTAAACATCATCAACTCAGCCTTATGTCTGACTTGCACTCTCCAACTGGTCTACTTTCCTGATAACTGTCATCCTCTCAATCCTGGAACCCTTTTCTTCAAGACTGCAAACAACAATGACACAGTAAGAAATAAACTATAAGAAATCATCCCTGAGAAATTATACTCACCATCTTCTGTCTTGTGCAGATACTCCTGCTTCAGTGATGAACCTAGATTTGTAAATAAATCACTTTTTATTATCTGTCCATGGGTTTCTTGGTTTTTAATGTCTTGAACTCCGTGTTTAGAAAATAATGTATTATCATTACTAAAAATAAAAAAAAATAAAAAATGATGCAAAATAAGTGTAGAATTTAGTTAAAACAATTTTAATAATGCAACAAACTATTCTCATGTCTGCTTTGATCAGTAGCAATGCCATATGTTTGGTATTGTCAATAATTTGTGGTAAATATAAAAATAACCAAAATAAGAGTTCATTAAAATGATCATTTTTTTCCCACAACTTTGTCATATCTGTGTATTTTAATGTTTTTAGATTTGGTGTTGTCATTATTATTATTATTATTATTATTATTATTATTTGAAGTACTGTTGTAGGGTTGAACATTTGTTTTACATTCCTCATATGTGCACATTGTTGCAACTGATTGCCTAAAATGTTTTGAAATGGTGTCAAAATCTACAAATGTAAATTGTGCATTTCATCACTTGGTAAAATAGTTTAAATACAGTACTCTGTTGCATTTTTAAAATAAAGACCAGCAGATTTATGCTCATGGATAAAGGTGGGGTAATGCTAAGAAATGGGACTCGCCCTTAGGATGACACTTCCTCCCACCCGCAAAGACTCCCATTATACAAGTTCAAGTTCAAGTCGTGTTTATTTGTCATATACAAGGCTAACACACGGTTAACAGTGAAATGCTTGGGATGAGAAGAACCCATTTGACTTGCAAAAAAAAAAAATCAAAGAACAAGCAAACCAGAAATACTAAAAGCATGTAATAAGTGTACAAAAATAAAATACCAAAAAGTGAAAAAGTAATTATAATATTCACAAAGTCCAAAAGAGAGATAGTAAACAACAACATGATAGAGTATAACGGTGCAAGCAGGATGAATTTTAATGAATAAATATTGCAAGGTAATAATATATGCTGGTTCATTGATAAGAAAAGGACCTTAATACAGTATATACAAAGAACAAAAAATGCAGGTGGAAAAGAAACTAGATACAATGGGGATGAGGAGTACTGCTAGACCCAAAAATAAATACAATATTCCTATAATCTGGTGAAAACCTGCAAGACAAGGACTGAATTACAAATAGGAACTGTTTTGTTCTGTGCCTTATCCTGCTGAAAGCTGGTGTTCAGCACAGATTAAATTATAATGAATCCAATGAAGAATATCTAATGAAATGAATAAAAAAAAAGTTATAACCAATTATTTGGTGTTTTTAACCCAGATGCCACCTTAATTGTGTCTACTGTGCTACTCTGCTCTAATCGTTTGTGGGAACTCATCAAAAGGCATGTGTGTGTACATGTAGATCAAAAGAACAACCTACAAAAGTCCACTGGTGCACTTTTCCTTTTGTATAAAATAAATGATCAACTTAAGCTTGCAAACCTGACAGGCCTCAGAGGCCACGCTGCACTCTACAGTATAGTTTGCCAGTGAAGAGCATTTTTGTCCAGTTTGTTTTTGGGCTCAGGAACCTTCAGTCGCTTGGTTTTATCATAGTGTGTGTTTGTGTATGCAAGCTTTTTATTTGAAAACACACTGACACAGAGAAAACTTATCAGCCGTATTGATGTGTGCTTTGGGACAGTGATTCACAAATTTGGGAAATCACTGTTGGTCACAAAACATGAATCAGGGTAACCGTAATTTTCAGACTATTAGCCGCTTTTTTATTTTATTTTATTTATTTATTTATTTATATATTTTTTTCACGCTTTGAACACTGCGGCACAATGCTGAAGCTAATTTCTAAACCCTCGATATATGATGACTTCCTGGTGCTACTGTAGTTTATTTTATTTTATTTTATTATTTTAACCAGCCATGTTACAGGAACTATTCAGAAAAAAATAACATTTACTGTATGTATTTGTGTACATTAACGGTACGTATATAATTAAAAGTTTACATTTTCTTTCTGTGTAAGTAGCTCATGTTACAACACATGTAGAGTTCAATGTTAGTCAGGCTCAGAGGTTGTTGCCATTGTTATTTTGTGGGTCAGATTGAAGCTAAAAAAAATGTACATACCTTGCATTAAAGTAGTTTTATATTTCCTAATGTATGTTTTTAATTGACCAGCAGCATATGTGTAACAGAAACAATGTTTTATTTGACCATCATAATTTTTCTTATTTACGTTTTGAAATATTTTAACCCCTGTGATCTTTTTCTATGCTGTTGTTGCCTTTTCGTTCTTTTCCTCTCAACTTCCCATCCAGTCAAAAGAGAGAATGGTAGGAGGTTGTAGATTTGTTGGACAGACAGAGATAAGAGTCCTTATCTTCTCCCCACCAGACGCTGACAGACCCGATCCAATCAAGACCTGGTTAAAACAATTCATCGACTTGTACTCTAAAACCCAAGAAGAAATGGCTTAAGGGAGGCACAGAGAGGATGAAGATGGGGGTCTTTTTGATATATTCTCCAACTTGAAGAAGCAATGCACTTTTTAATTGTAGGAGGTTATTTTAGAATGATGGGCATTTTAATTGAGTAGACAAATTTCTGTTCCTAAAATATGTAATAATCTGGTTTTTGTCAAGTCACATTTCTTAAATGCAACTCTTGCTTTGGTTAAACAGGAACATGATCACTATGGCCCTGGCATACATGCTGGTGTCGGCACATTACTGATTGCATCAGAATTATTAGACATCCATTAAAAAACAAGTTCAACTTCAACCTATGTCTTTACATCCATCCATCCATTATCTTTACTCACTTCTTCTTTATTTGGGTTGTGCCCATGTCCAGCCATCACTGTGTGAGAGGCGGGGGACACCCTGGACAGGTCTCCAGTAAATCACAGAGACCCATCAAGACAAACAAGACAAACAACCATTCACTCTCTCACTCACACCTAGGGACAATTTAGAGTCACCAATCAGTCTAACAT
>JARVLU010000599.1:23225006-23247977 GCA_031762415.1 Simpsonichthys santanae | reverse complement strand
AGCCAGGTCTCTCTTGTAAATGAGTCCTCGAGGCTCAATGAGATTAACCTGCCTAAATAAAGGTTGAATGAATGTTGAGCATCTGTTTCAGTTGCTACTGCGCTAAAGTTTAGCTGAGTCAGAAACATTAATTGAGTTATAGTGATTTTTGTGGTTATAAGATCGGTCATCTGTGGCAGACATCTTGAGTCAGGTTGACTAAAAATGTTAATCAGTTGTGGATGTACATTCAGTGACTACAAGTCAACTTTCATTAAAATGTGTCCAGTAGTTCATGAGGTATAAAAGTAACAGAAAAAAAACCACTATCTATCGCGTTCTCATTTTGGCAGGGGGAGATAAATTATCTCATAGCTTGTGCTCTTTCACAGTCCTCTGCTAGATTGGATGTAACACAATAGTACAGTAATGATATACAGTATTAGCCTTGAAAATAAATAAAAATAAAATATGAAGTTCATACTGGTCTGAGTTCAGTCACGTCCCAGCCCAGATAATCAGCAGCTCGCATCATCTGCGTGATTATACGATCCACTTCCTGCAGGAGAAACAACATGGTTCTTGTAGATTTGAATTTAATCTAATCATAACAATGTTCATTAGCTTGAAGAAGGATATGAAGTGCTGTTTTTTAAAGATACACAGTCAAAAATTATCAGCAATATTTTGGTTTATGTAGCCTTTCATAATACTTAACTTGCAAATTAAATACTGTATTTAGTTAGTAAACTAAACATTTAGGTGTAAATTAAATATTTAATTTCCAAGCTAAATATTTAAATTTCAAGCTAAATATTTACTTTCCAAACTAAATATTTAATTCCTAAACAAAATATTTAATTTGCTAACTAAACACTTAACTTGCAAGCTAAATAGTTAGCTTGCAAGTTAAATATTTAGGTGAAATTTAAACATTTAGTTAGCATATTAAATATTTATTTTGGAAATTAACTGTTTAGCTTAGAAATTAAATGTATAGTTTGGACATTGATTATTTATTTTGTAAATTAAATATTTAGCTTGGACAAAAATATTTAATTTGGAAATAAAAGTTTAGTTTTCAAAATAAATATTTAGCTTGGAAATTAAATGTTGGCTTTAAAAAAAAATTAGCTTGGAAATTAAATATTTCCAAGCTAATTTTATAAATATGACATTTATAAATATATTAATAACATAGTGAAAATATGGCATTGAAAACAACCCCCTATTTTTTTCCCAATAAAGGCTAAATAAACCAAAATATTGCTGTTAATTTTTGACTGCATAACTTTACAGATGGCACCTCATAGAAGGATTTAAGATTAGATGACCAGAAAGCCAAAAGCTGCAAGCAGAACATGTAAAACAAGGATAAAACTTAAAAGAATCATGTTTGTGGTAAAAACAAAAAAAATAAAAATAAATTGAGTCTACAATCTGAAAGTGTAATTCAAGATTTAAAGAGAAGGTTTTATTTAGTCTTATTGGTTAATTTCTGTATAGGAATATTATGTCACAAGCTGTTAACTAGATGTACTGTATTTTGTTATAAGCATTTTGTTTTCACTGAAGCACAAAAGTCACATTTATCCTGCCTGAAACTCACGGAGCTGTCCAGGAGTCCATTGCCATCTTTGTCGTAAAGTTTGAAGGTAACTAGGACCAAGCAAACACAGTTAGTGTCACTTCCAGCCTTTTGAGATGAATTATTCATTAGAGATGTGCAGAGATGAAAAAGATAAAGGAAACCAACATTCGAGCTTCTCCCGGGGCTGTCCCTCCTCCAGCACTGAGAAGTAACAGGACACGTCCTGAAGAAACACCATGTCTGAAAATAAAGACACCCTTTGAACAAACTTTAGTTCAAGATGAGGATTCTGGTTTTCCATGTGATGTGATGGTGGCCATCTTGAATTTCAAACAACAAACTCATCAACCCGTTAGCACTCAAAGTATGTGTTAAGGATTATTCTGTCAGCCACCACCACAACAAAGTGTGGTCTTGAACTTGAAACAAACAAAAAAATTGAGTGATCTGTTAGCTCTCAAACGTATGTTTTGGGAATTACTCTCAGCTACTATCATGTGCAAGTTTAGCCCAAAGTTCCTAAAAAAAATCCAACCACCTTGAATTGGGTTGAACCAAAAAAAAAAATTAGTCTTAGAGGCATCTCTAACAGCTGCTTTATGAGAGTTTCATTAAAATTAATTCAGTGATTCATGAAATATCTCATATGGATTGTACTTATACAGTATAGCGCTTTTCTATCTTATCGAGATACTCAAAGTACTTTCCACGACAATCTTTACATGGCAACCCATTCGTACAGCACTCTACTAGGTCTCTGAACAAATAATTCTAAGGAGACAATCAGAGCTTTATCACATTCATACACTGATGGGACACACATCAGAGGCAATGAGGTTCGGTGTCTTGTCCAGGGACACTTGGGCATGTGACTGCTGGTGGATTCAAACTCCCCAACTCTTGCATTGGAGGACAACTGCTCTAACCACTCAGCCACAGCCGCCCTCACAGACCTCAGAGTTTTAATCCTACATGCTTTTATTTTGGGTAAATATTGTAGGTGCCTGTACATTTTCGGATTCATTTCAAAGTTCACCATTAAATGGTCCTGCCACGCCTTATCTCACAGAGCTGCTGCACCACTACACGTCCTCCCGTTCATTCAGGTCAGCAGGCCATCTGCTCCCGCGAGTCCCAAAAACAAAACGAAAGCTTCAAGGGGATCGTGTTTCGCTGCTGCTGCTCCTAAAATGTGGAACAATCTGCCTTTGAGCATCAGACAGACGTCCTCCTTGTATGTTTTTAACTTACTTCTTAAAACCCATCTCTTCTCTTCGGCTTTTGACGCAACTTCATATGTTGATTTTATCTAATTTCTGTTTATTTTTAACAATTTTAATTGATTTTATTTGTTTTGAATACAAAGCTGTTTTTGGTTTGCTTTTAAATGTTTTTATCATGTATAGGTACATACTGTACTGCATACATGTACTACTGATGGTTTTATTGACTGTAACTGTACAGCACTTTGGTCCTAATGTTGTATAAAGAGCTTTCTAAAGAAAGCTGGTATGATATGGTATGGTATTATATGGTATGGTATGGTATGGTATGGTATGGTATGGTATGGTATGGTATGGTATGGTATGGTAGAAGTGCAGCAAAGTTGAATCAATGTCACAGCAGGTGATTTAGGCTTCGTCTGCTATTTGTCCCTTCTGAAAAAACAAACCTTTGTAGACTGAGCAAAGTCTACATATTGTACTATTTGTTCTACCAGTAAAATCTTAGACTGTGTTCTGTGCTTTCTGCTTCAAACCAAAAGCTCAATGGATGAAATGTTGAAAAGGGAATCCTGTTCTGTGATGTTTGGAGCTCGTCACCATGAATAAATGAAGGTCGTCAATTTTTGACGTTGTGGATGACGTTGAGATGTACTGTAGTACAGAAGCTGTATGCTTTCTCACATCTAAAAATTATGATCACATCCTATCCTTTACCTTTCACCTATAAAAACATTATTTGAGCCTTCAGCAGATAAAGAGAGCAAATTGATTTTGGTCATTGTGTTTATTGTGTCTTTGGATTTAATCGCACAACATCTTGTACTTCATCAGTTATAAAGTGCAATCTTAAATCTTGATTTTTATAGATTAGAGTTATGCAGCTCTGGTCTGTGAACAATACATGTATCTCAATGCCAACAATACAGTCTAGTAAGAATATGTTTGCAGAAAAAAACCTGATACAACAGGATTCAACACACCCCTTAAAAACAATGCAGTGAGATAAATAAGTACGGTAGTGTTGATTCAGTATAATGAAAATTGATGCAGTTCATTACAAGTAAGCAAAGGAATGAGCTTCTATTTAGTGAAACAAATTCATTACTTCTTGTTAAAAAATAGCCTCATAAAATGTTGTGTTTTAGAATTACAATACTTTACTTGAACAGCCTGAAAAAACTTGACTCACAGTTATCACAAATTGTAAAAAATTGGGTCTGTTGATAATTTAAAACTAAATCAAATGAATTGTCCAGCATCAGTCGTCCATAGAACTCTGTCAGTCTCTCAGAAGTGAGCAGCAAAACGTGTTTTCTATATGATGCACATTTAAAACATGAGGTATTCTTTCTCAAAAGGGCATTCTATATTTGCTAACAAGAAGAGAAAGTATGACCTCATACTGACATCCACAAACTGCTGTAAACAAACAACAGTGTACTAATTGAAACATTACATCATTATAACAGTCATGTCAGTAAAATAGTTCAGCTGTGGTGACAGTTTAAAACCTGAAGGACTAAAATAATTAATCTGAACAGTGGACTGCTTTTTGATCAGTCCGCACTGTACTGAACCGAACCTCTTCTTTGAGGTTAAGCTTTTAGAATATTAGTTGAACTGTGTGATCAGGTATAAACCAACTTTGTCGTAACTACATCACTTGTGATGCTCAACACACTTTCAGACCGTTTGTTGCTGTTTATACAGGCACAGTACTCTCCTCCTCACAAATGGGGGTTGCTACTAAGAAACAGCTATACACAGCAGAAATTATCTTTTAAGACAAGTCATCCAATAATTATTTTATTCACACATAAATTAAAATACATATTTTAAACGTATTTGCTTCTGTTCTAAGAACAGATGAGTGGTGCTTTACAGTATATATGCACAAATGAACCCTAAACAACATGACACGTATTAGGATCAATGTGGTATATTTTACCACTTTTGTTTAGAATAGTCCTTTGTAAAATGTTTTTATATCATATTTAAATTTGCACAAAAGCATTTAGGTTCAAATTATGGTTTATTCTGAACCGTTTGTAGTAAACAAACCATTTGATTTTGGCTGTTATCATTGGACAGAAGTAGATTCCATTTTCCAAAATGACCAACTTTGTGATCTTCATTGCTTGGACAAATATTTTGTTTGCCAATTCTGCTTTTTTCTTGTGGGTGGACTCACACCCCAAACCATCACATCCCCTTAATGACTTGTTCTTGCAGTCTTAAGTTTTCAGCCATCTCACAAAATGTGGGTATACAAGCTTCTTGTTTGTTGATGAAGACTGAGTGATGCCTCTTGTCAGTTCAGGGTGCTGAACGGTGAAAATGGTATAGGCATTCATGGTGGTTGTACCACAACATCAGGAGCTACCTCTTAGTTTGGCATCCATAGCTTTAGATGCCAGTCATCTGATCCATGAACATGCAGCTCCTTTGGTCATGCTGTAACATGCAAAAACTTCTGGGTTGACTTTTCTTTACTGCTAATTTCACTCACCATCATCATCCCCTCTCATCTCATTTGTTGTTCTTTGTGCTCAGAACTGTATTTCTAACTTACTAGCACCGGATCATGTTAAGGATTATATTAAATCAAAAGTCTGAGCTGTAAACGTCTGGAGTTGGAAGCTTTTATCAGAAGAGGATCTCTGGCTTGTTCTGTTTTAGAGTCCCCAAAACAAATGATAACTTTTACTTATATCAGATCTTTTGTAAAACAATCCTAGTGAGAGACAACACTTCTGATATTGTGTGATGTGCATCAAACACAACCCTGAGACCTATAGCTGATAAGAATCAGAAGTTCCCATGAGGTTTCATAGGAAATGTATGTGAATAATTGTTGATCCACTTGCAGAAAAAAAGCAGGGTAGTACAGGTAATGCAAAATAATAATCAGAAATAAACCAGCTTGAGGACTCTTTAGCAAATACAAAATATAATGGGTATTATTTGAACAAAAGGCACAGACGAATAAAATTACAGCTGTTCTACTGATCCAAAACCACCTCATGCACGCAAATGAATCAGTAAAATAATGAGTAACGTTTAAATCTCCAATATACTTGTACAGTTCAGTCCTTTAAGTAAAGTCACAAAGACCTCCCTGTTGATAAAAGGGACATTGTTCCTGCGTGTAAGAAAAATGTTAGAGTATACAGCACTGCCTTTGAGCTATTGGCCCATCTGAAGAAAAGAGTATTTTGACACATTCTTCATGCTCATTAGTTTAAATGCACTTCAGCTTGACAGTGAAGTGCCAGTATTAATATAATCTTGTAATGTATTTTTACATTTGTACCCACAAACCCAGCACAGCAGCGAATCTCATTCTTTGAACACTACACTCAACAATAGTCCAGAGATCATAGAGCCATGCATGGCTTCCTTAAATTAATTAGATGAGGTCTAGATTGAGACTCTCGGGCAAATCATTGTCATTAGTGAAGTGACTTATGGTGTCATGACAGGCATATAGCTTTCTAGACAGGGTGGAATAAATGTCAGAGACTAAGACAACTGAAAAGATGGTGTTTTGTCTAACAAAAATAGGATGATAAAGAATATTTCATTAAAAACCCTCTACCTGAAGCATGTCTGTGCTGATTTTCATTGAATAGTGGATAGCTTATTGTAAAGTTTAGCAGCAAATGCATTTTTAGACACAAGAAAAAGCAAGAAAAGTGCATAACTGACCTTAAAAAGACGCAAAATGTTGGCTACCATGATTGACACGGAGCTGGAGGAAGCACCGATCACCCCCACCACCCGCTCTGGCTTCGTGATGATGGGCGGTCCTCCACTGAGACATTTGACATCAGTTGAGTCTTTCTCAATCAGCGCCTGAACAAATGTCAGGGACTGCTCCAGAGCATGGGTGTCCCGGGAGCAGGTGTCCAAAATGCGAGCCCCCAGTGTGATGTTAGGCAGCAGCTCATTGTCGTTATTGATACGATCCAGGGCAAATAGCATGGCCTCCAGCCTGTGGATCCCTTTCTCCTTCTTCAGCTCTCCGCAGGCTTTTCCATCGTTCCCCCTCGCATGCACAGGGAAAAGCCCACCTAGAGATATGTCCCCATCAATGCGTATTGAGTTGAGGTGCGTGTGGCCTGGCATTTTGGGTTTGGCTGCCAAGGTGATGATGAAATAACTAGCCAGCAGCAACAGCCAGCAGAAAACATCTTTGTGACGGCCATTCCACAGTCTCTTCAAGCCTCCTCGCAGTGTCATGATGAAGGGCTAAATCCACATTCAAACACAAATTCAAGTCTTTTGAAAACGAAAGAGGTGCGCGCACATGAATCCACACACACATGCAAACGTCCCGGAGGCTAGCTGCAACGCTTTTCAGATGTCTTCAGAAGTCTTTTCTCATGATTTCTAGCGCTGGCTCAAAGTCAGTAGCACTAATTACGCTTCCTCGCCGTGTTTATCTCATTCCACTTCCTTCTTCTTGGTGTTTTATCCCTCTCCTACACCTGAGAGTGGGGGATACATGCGATACCTAAACAGAGCAGAGTGTGCCGAAGCAAAGTCCACAGAGAACGCTTTCATAAGGCAAGAACAAAGTTGGGAAGCTTGCCTCTTGTTTGGCTTCTCCTTTTCAGAAGCACACGACACATTCAGCTTTCCTCTTACTGTGTCAAGCAGAAAGTCACAGAGGTCCACATCAGGCTCCTGCAACGAGAGAGAAGAAACACAATCAGGAAACAGCAGACACAGCACATTATGGAAATAGCTGGAGGAGGAAGACGAAACCAAATCTTCAAGATGTGTTTATTTACAAAGTGGCAGAGAGACAAGCTGCTGTATCATGTTTCTGTTTCAATTCCCATCACGTTTAACTTCAGACACTGATGGCTCCTGTCTGGATCTTTAAATTCAAGCACAAATAAAAACTAGCATTCTGTTAAAAAACAAAAAAACAACTGCACTGTGTTGCTCTCAGTGCTTCCTCGCCTTCAGTGCAGTGTAATGAATTATTTCTATGTTCCTTGAGCATTGATGATTTGCTTTTGCTTGGCATAGTTTCATAAGCTTCGTACCGTGGTGGTGTGCTGCTCTCTCCATCCGAATTGTATCAGAGTCTTTTATCAATAGAATATGAAGCACAAGGATAAATTAAAAGCCCGACTTTCTCGAGATATGAGCAATGAACCATCTCATTGCATGTCTGTGCACACTGAGCTCCTACAAAGAGATCTGGAGGACACAGCAGGAGGGTTTTGTATCCATCCATTTCTTTTGCAATTGACCATTACACTCACACACTCTGTTGTTCTCCTCTTTCATACACACACACACATCTGCCTCAGCTCACCCCATGCTGCTACCATTGTATGCTACCATTCTGCCTCCTGCTGTGACATGGCCGGCAACAGAGGACACAAGGGGCAGATGTTCGTTCAGGTTGACAAAGTTGCACCACGTTGCACCAGCTGTCAAACCCATCACTTCAGAATTGTGATACTTTGCAAATATTTTGATGAAGAAGAAAGTACAGTGGTTTGCAGTGAGGGCATTTTAATTGATTTTAATTTTGTGGGTGGGGGAGAGTTGATTTTTGTTTGTAGAAGCACAGGGCTGGAGAGAAGGTGTCAAGAGGTTTGTTGATGATCATAAATTATAGACAGCTTTGCCGTCTGCTCATCACATGTGCGTCTTTGCTTGCCTCAACTTTGGACATGAAATCAAATAATAAAGGCTCTTACTCAACAAAGTGGTCTGTCATGAGCTGCCTCTCATCCTGCTGGAAAGCAAAAGGATATATTTATATCACCCTGCACAAATCATCCCTCTAAAGCACAGCATCCATAATGGATGAAAGCCCAGCAGTCACTGCAAAGCATCTCATTCTGTGAATAAAGCTTCACAGAAAAAGGAAGACAAGAAGGTATTTACATCTTCTATTAAAAAAAAAATTTAAAATAGACAAACTGGTTTAAAGGGGAGTCTGGATAATGATGATGGTTCAATGCCTGCATTGCAAACACCATTATAGAAGCACATTGTGCTTTACAGAAGAGACAGTGGACCATGTTTAATTATTTCGACATGGGTGAAAATCAGTAGCAGAGGACAAAAAGCATGTTGGTCTGTTATGGTTCTACAAGCTCCCTTTGCTTCATTTGAACAGAACTTCTGACAAGTGGGTCTTGATGATTGTCTCATAATTTTATGTGATCATTTCTTGTGACATCATATAATTAGGAAGAAAAGCTGCAGGCTCTTTGGATAGCTATTAGAAACCAATAAAGTCACAAAGATCACCCCTGAACAAAAATAGCTGATAAATGTCACCAGTGCTGGCTAGAACTCCAAGAATGGCTGAAGAACGGTTGGGTTTGCTATGAGCTCTGACATCTGGAGATAAAGTCATCCCATCATCTCTAGCTCTTTTTTTCAGGGAGGGGGGGATGCAGTGCTACTTCACTGTCACTACTTGCAGAACGCTGCGTACACAGTGGCAGCTTCAGCAGATGTTCAGTCACAAGGCCCAGATGGGCAGAGCAGATAAACATCAGCTGTCAGTGTGTAAGTGTGTGTGTGTCTGTGTGAGTTGGGGGGGTGGGTGTTGGAAGAGGGGTCATACAAGATACTGTCTCCAGTCACAGTGAGGATGCGATCCAGTTTCCTATTCTCTCAGTGCCCTGCTGCTGCATGTCCATGTCCACACAGAAAGCTGACAGAGACACAGTTTCACTCCAGTAAAGGCCTCACTGAAATCACACAATGCAATGGATTAATCAACACATTTATTTGTGTCCAAACTGTAAGAAAAGTTTTATTTTGCCTTTTCCCAAGTGAGATCCTCACTTTTTTTTTTTTTTAATTTCCAAGCTGAACATACCAACTCATCAGCTTACGACTTTTTGTTTTCAGAATATTTTATCTTCTTTAAGGGCTGTCAAATTTTGTAGTGGACTGTTTGAACCACCCCCGCCCCTCGCACAGTGATTGCTGGATATGGGTACCGGCGACCCCTGTGACCCAAAATGGAAGAAGCGGGTAAAAGATAATGGATGGATGGATGGATGGATGGATGGATGGATGGATGAATTTTTGTGTGATGTGGTGGTTTTTAACAAATTTTTGGGCTGGAAAACCTCAACTTTATCTGGCAACACTGGTCACTCCAAGAAAATGAGAAGTGATTGATTGTCTGGTCATGGGAGAAGATGTCTGCCAAATCATCAGTTATAAAATGTGCCTATTTAAATCACAAAGAATATACAAGGAGGTATTTTCTACCATCGGACCAAGAGTACTTTGGATTATTAATAGCAGTCTTTCCTCTGGTATAATATGTATAATATCTGAGGTTTTTAAGCATGCATTTGTACGCCCTCTACTTAAAAAAAAACAGACCTTGACCCCTTTCTCTGCTCAAATTTCAGGCCCATCTCTAATCTCCCATTTATTTCTTAACTATTAGAAAAGGCTTTTTACAACCAGCTGTTCCCATTTTTAGAGGACAATGGTATCAGTGAGCTGTTTCAGTCTGGGTTTAAAGCCCGCCACAGTACAGAGAGTGCACTTTTGAGGGTTTCAAATTATATATTCTTGTCAAATGACTCTGGAAAGTTTGTTGTTTTAGTGCTTTTAGATTTGTCTACTGCATTTGACACTGCTGATCAAAGGATTTTAACCTCTCGACTTGAGCCCTGGGTGCAGCCCTCAATTGGTTTCAGTCCTATTTAACTAATGACTTTCTGTGTAAAAATCAACAATTTTATGTCTTCCACTGCTCCTCTTCCACATGGTGTACCCCAGGGCTCAATCCTTGGCCCTCTTTTATTTGCTCTTTACTTACTACCTCTCGGCTCCATTTTTAGGGAACATGGCATTTCTTTTCACTTCTATGCTGATGATTGCCAGATCTATCTCCCCCTGGCACAAAACAATAAACTCCAGCAACTTACACACTGCCTTAATGATGTTAAGTAATGGTTTTATCTAAACTTCCCTTAGTCTAAATGCAAACAAGACTGAAGTTATGATGTTTGGACCGAGTTGCTGTCCCTCTCCCAGCATAGATCTTGGCTCACTGTCATTTTATCTCAGGGACTGGTCACTAATTTGGGGGGTGAAGTTTGAGTCTGATTTTAAATTTGAAAAACAGATCAGCAGTGTTGTTCAGAAAAGTTTTATCAGCTTCGCCAAATAGCAAAAGTGAAACCAATCTTAGCTAGACCTGACTTGGAGAAATTAATCCATACTTTTATCACGGCTCATCTTGACTACTGTAATGCACTGTATGCAGGCATTAGCCAGACCTCTCTTGCTCGTCTACAGCTTGTGCAGAACTCTGCTGCTCGCCTGTTAACTCAGGCCCATAGGCGCAAGCATATTAACCTGGGATTAACCTGCCTAAATAAAGGTTGAATGAATATTACTCCCATCCTGGCGTCCCTTCATTGGCTCCCTGTGCACTACATAATTCATTTTAAGCTTTTGCTGTTTGTTTTTAAATGCTTGAACAATCTTGCCTCGCCATATCTGTCTGAGCTGCTTCAGCCTTACTGCCCACCCTGATCCCTATGATCAGCTGATCTGTTGCTGCTGACAGTCCCTAAAACTAGGCTGAAGCTCAGAGGTGACAGAGCGTTTGTTGTTGTTGCTCCCAGGTTGTGGAACAACTTACCCTTGAGAGTCAGACAGGCCTCCTCTCTTCCTGTTTTAAAATCTCTTTTTAAAACACACTTTTATTATTTGACTTTTAACACGTGATCTTATCTTTATGGCATTTTAACACACCTGCCGTGAAACTGGTATGTGTATGTTTTTATGTTTTCTTTGTGTATGATTTGTATGTTTTTATTATCATAATTAATTAGTCTCTTTTTGTCTTATTGTACAGCACTTTGGCTACCCTTGCAGTTAGAAATAAAGTGCTATAGAAATAAACTTGATTGATTGATTGATTGATTGATTTTAGGGTGCATTCACACCAGCCTTGTTTAGTCCGCTTTAATTGAATTCTAGTCCATTTGCCTAGAAAGTCCGGTTTGGTTTGGGGAGATATGAATGTGCAATCGAACTCCGATGCGGACCAAAAAAGCGAATTCTAGTCTGCCTAAATACCTAGGTCTCGGTTCGGTTGAAGTGAACTCTGGTGCAGTTCAAATGCATTATGAATGCAAGCAGACCAGAGACCGCTCCAAAAGCAAGAAGTGGACTACAGCGCAGAGCATTCTGGGAAAATACAACCAAAACAAACACATATTTCTCTTACCTCATACAGAGCCATCTCAGCTGCCTTGTGTGAAAAACAACGTTCTCCATAGTCTTCTGTCTCATCTTCTGCTCATACAGAGTCCATTGTTGAACAATGACAAAGAAATCCTAAAATCGCTAAAATTTGACGCTGCTCCATTTTTTTTTTTTCCAGAAGAAGAAGTGTCTTCTTCAAAGGTTTTTGTGTTGTTTCCTTCAGTATTTCTTGGTGCAGTGCCACCACAGGCGGGGGGAACAGGTTGGCTCGACTGACTCAGTGCAGTGTGAATGTGAACTGCACCAGCGAACTGTAAACAAATATTATGAATATTGGTCCCCATTCAAACCAAGTCTACTAGACTATCAGGTGTGAAAACGACCTTAGTCTCTTAGGACCACAAGAGTCTGCAGATTTGATCAGTATTATTTAAGAAGACCAAAGATAATCAGTAATGTGGAGTGCGTGCAGTGTTTCTATTATGTTTAGAAATGTGTGTATCTGTAAGGTTTACAAACAGTGACTTCTAGTTTACAAATGCTCATATATAGGAAACAGTACTATGAATCACAACACTGCCTCTTTATGAACTCTGAGAGCTAAGCTGTGTTTGTTCTGTTGTCCAGTGTCCGTGCAACCAGAGATGTCAGGGCACTTTGTACCAGTCTGTCTGATAAGCAGAGATTTAACCCCCCTGCAGCTTTATGATCAGACACTGCAGTTTGCATGATGACCTAAGGCTGTTTGCTCTGGACTGAGGAAGCTAAATGTTGACACACTTGGACAAAGATCTGTCCCATGTTAGTGATGCAAACACAAGCAGCCTGGTTTCCAAGACGATAGACAAAAGAGGCTGTTTGGCTCTGAGTCTGAGTTGATGTTGTATGTTTTTGAGCGTGAGTGTATCCATGTATGTTTGAGGCCACCTTTAATAGTGGAAGTCTTTAAACTGCTTTACTAATATACATATATAAGGCTGAGAAAATACTAGCCTGGTTTTCATAGTTTGGATGTTTGCACAAGCTATCCAATATACAATCATGCTCACAGCATGAGGATCTATTGTCCTGTGGCTCTGCAGTCTGTGTGCACTGTAATCAAGAATTAGGTTCTTACATCTCCTGTTGACATGTGCCATGAGTATGTACCCGCTTACCCTGATGACCTTTGTACTTCAGCTTAAAATTCCAGTCTCAGCTCCAGTCCCGATTCCCTCTAAATCCCATGGCTACCTTTTAGCTTTCTTTCCATCCTCTAGTCTACTCCTTGTTCCTTCCTACACAGCCGTGGATATTACGGTGCGAGAGAGAGGGGGAAAAAGAAAGCAGTAACAGTAGGGAAACAAAGAGGAGGGTGGGAAGCAATCATGCATTAAGTTATTTTTTAAATAACGGCAACCAGCTGAAGAGAGGAGGAACGAATAGGATTGTTTCAAAGCTATGAGAAGGCGGGTTCACACTCTCCTGATCGCCTCGTTCTCCCTTGTTATTCGTCAGTTGTGGCCCCGAACTCTGTTAATGGGTGTTTGCTCACAAAATATGGGTGACCCCTCTTCTCCTATGGCCTCTGAAGCAATCATGACAGCTGTCATCATTTGTATGTCAAAACTTGCCATGCCTATTTCATTCCTTAACTGGAGAAATGGCTGCAGGGAGATTAGAAGCATAAAGGAGTTTTCAGACAAACAAAAATATCTTGAAGCTACGGGTCACATATATCACAAAGCTTTTAAATAGCACATGATAGGATATAGGTGGACAAGTTCAAAACCCATCTGTTTTTGTTGTGTGTGCATATAAAAAAGGCAGTGAAAACAAAGCGATAATTGTGTTGCTATTTTTATAAGCTACTGGAATAAATTAAATCTGCAGATGGGAGGAACCGTGCATGAATCTGCTCTGTGAGTGCAGCACGTCTGCAGTGGAACGTCTGTGAAATATGCAGAGTTACAGATTGTTGGCTGGTTGTGTAAGAACTGAAGTTTTGGTGGTTTATAAAGAATGTGCATGAGTAAAAAGAAACAGGTGTGTGAGGTGTTTTCGCTGTCATGTCTTGCTTTTGAAGAAGAAGAATTGTGAATTCAAACTAAAATAGAGAGAAGTGAATGTTGCAAATAAATGCATAACAACCACATAATTAGATTTCATTAATATTTTATTTGTGTTTTTCCACTTTTCATACAAGAGGACTTGTTATTTAGGTCAAGGTTAGTATTGTTTCTGCTCAGGAATTCGTTTTAACATGTATAAAAATATTTTGATGTCTCCTGAACTAAATTATTTCTGTTTTAATCATGGATATCACTCTTGTGTTTTGTATATGTACAGTGCATCCAGAAAGTATTCACAGCACTTCACTTTTTCCACATTTTGTTGTTATAGCTTTATTCCAAATTGTATTAAATTACCAGTAATGTCTTTCTTCAAAATTCTACCCACGATACTCCATTATGACGATGTGAAGAAAGATTATTAGAGATTTTAGCAAACGTATTGAAATAAAAACTAAGAATTCTCATTTACACAAGTATTCACAGCCTTTGCTTAAAACTTTGTTGATCTACCTTTGGCATCAGTTACAGCCTCACAGCTTCATCAGGTTGGATGGGAGATGTTTGTGCAGCCATTTTCAGATATCTTCAGATATGTTCAATCAGATTCAAATCAGGACTCTGACTTGGTCACTCCAGGCCATTCACAAAGTGGTCCTGAAACCTTTGAGATCTTGGTTGTGTGCTTTGGGTCATTGTCTTGCTGAAAAATGGATGGTATTTGCCTGGTGATTAGCTGTGCCTGGTTTCCTCCAAACATGACACCTGACATTCACACCAAAGAGTTCAATCTTTGTCTCATCAGACCAGAGAATTTTGTTTCTCCTGGTCTGAGAGTCCTTCAGGAGCCTTTTGTCAAACTCCAGACGTGCTGCCATGTGCCTTTTATTAAGGAGTGGCTTTCATCTGGCCACTCTGCCATACCGTCCTGATTGATGGATTGCTGCAGAGATGGTTGTCCTTCTGGAAGGTTCTCCTCTCTCCACAGAGGAATGTTGGAGCTCTGACAGAGTGACCAGCAGGTTCTTGGTCACCTCCTTGACTAAGGCCCTTCTCCATCGATCGCTCAGTTTAGACGAGCTGGCCAGCTCTAAGAAGAGTCTTGATGGTTCCAAATGAAGACATTTATGAATGATGGAGACCACTCTGCTCATTGGGACCTTCAAAGCAGGTTTTTTTTTTTTTTTCTGTATCCTTCCCCAGGTTTGTGCCTCAACACAATTCTGTCTCGAAGGTCTGCGTAAAATTCCTTTGACTTCATGCTTGGTGTTTGCAATCTGACATGCACTCTGTCAACTGTGGGACTTTATATAGACAGGTGTGTGCCTTTCCAAATCATCCAATCAGCTGAATTTACCACAGGTGGACTCCATTTAAGTTGCAGAAAGATCTCAAGGATGATCAATGGAAACAGGATGCTTCTGAGCTCAATTTGAGCTTCATGGCAAAGGCTGTGAATACTTAAGTTAATGTGATTTCTTAGTTTTTTAATTTTTAATAAATTTGTGAAATCTCGGTCTTTTTTCACATTGACACAATAGGGTATTGTGTGTAGAATTTTGAGGAAAGAGATTAATTTAATACAATGTAGAATAAAGCTGTAATATAACAAAATGTGGAACTAGTTAAGTGCTGTCAATACTTTCTGGATGCACTGTAAATTAGGACGAGGCGCACTTCTATGACACACTTAATGGCAAACAATTTTGCAATTCCCTGCAAAGCATTCAGTGGTGTAATTCTCATTTACTCAAACTGTACAAGTCATGTTCACTCATTCACAGTTTTTCTAGAGCTTTATGATGCTTTTACACTGGATGCAGTGGGTGATGTCCTCACCACAGAGGTTAGGGTGCAGTGTGTAGAGGAGGTGGAATAACACTCAGACAACAGTACAGTTGTACAATCGTACAATTCAATCCTTGTTGCTGTGCAACAAAAATATATCCAGGAAGTAGCTAATTTTACCATCTGCAGACCTAATTACAGGATGTATCTGTCAAGCTGTCTGAGGAAACCTCTGGCATTATTTTTACTGATGAGGAGGAAAAGGGTAGCAAAGGAGGAGATGTAGTGTCTTCAGGCATTGTAACTGTCTACAGAAATGGCTTCCATGTCAACTTTAGAATAAGTGTGGAGCAAAGAGCTTTCCTGTTGGGAAGAATCACATAAAGACACTTAAACATGAGCCAGCTTGGAAGAATCATTCACTCCAACAGAACCTTGGCCTCAAGGCTTGCAGTGATCAATTTACGCACACACAAAGTTTCATTAGTGTGTTTGTGATTCCTTACAATTTGACAAGTTTTGATACTGTTAAAGAGCACTGTTTCTAAGATTAACATATTTTGACTTTAACACAGCAAAGACGAATGGTTTGCATGGCTTTTCTTCTTGGTTGCGGTGTTGATCTTGGGTTACAGAAGTGATGGTGATGAGTTGAATTGGTTCAGTTAAACATGATGCCCTATGCCAGGGTGCCCACACTTTTTCAGCGTGCGAGCTACTTTTAAAATGACCAAGTCCAAGTTCTCTGCCTACTATAAAAATACAAAACATATACAGTACTTATAAACATATTAAGTATGCTTTGTATATTCTTCTTTTTAGTATTTTACCATGTTTTATGTGGCACCTTGATTTATTGTTTTATAACACTACTATTAAGACTACAGTACTATTAAAATGAAGAAATAATGAATACAGTAAAAAAAAATCTTACAGACAAGAGATCAAAAGACTGGGTGGACAATGGATATGATGTTTGTAAAGGACATAATGAGTTATGTTATGGCATTCTATGAAAGCAGCTTTTTAGTGTTTTCAGTCTGTTGAATTTGCATCGGGAGAAGCCCTTCAGTTATCAGATGATGTCTGCTCTTTCCTATATGTCACAGGCCCACATTAGCACTTTGTATTATATTTTACACACTTCAACATTACAAAGTTTTAGATTTATTAGGTTCAACAATCTAGTTTGGTGATTTTTGAAAAAAATCTAGCTTTGATCGATTAAGTAATGCTGTGTAAGATGTGTTAGGATATTAATCTAAAAGACTAGCAGAAAACATTGTGAATGTGCCTACTAGCAGGTTTATACTGCTTCAACTGTCCTATAAGCATAAGGGGAAAAACATATCTATGAAGTCATCCTACCTGGCCTGTTGTGAATGAAGTACCTTTTAATCTAAGAGTTGAATAGATACCCTTGAACTATGCATAATTATTTTGTAATGGCTCAGTTTAAAATGGAATACAAGTACATTTACACTTTTTTGCATCAGCGTCTATGTCTAAAAGCATTTCAGGTAACAGTACTCATTTTCTAATTGTGGTCTCGTTTTTTTCTGAAATGTACAAACAAGGTCATTGCCAAGGTTTATTCTTTATTTTGGCAGTAACTGTAGTTAATTTTCATACTTTTTAACAATAAAATTGCCCCTGGCCTGCAGCTTTGACATTTCCTCATATGAGAGTAAACTACATAATGTTGACTCTGTGTGTGTTTTTAAGGACGTTGCTCTTAGCTAAATGCTTATAATATTTCTGCAAGTATGTGCCTAGTGTATTTGTTTAAAATTTCTTTTAAAGATCAATTTTCGATAAGAAGTCTTTGAACTTTACTTTATAAATGTTATTGTTGCAGTTTTTGTTTGTTTCTCTTTCATCAGAAGCATTTTCCCCACGTGTGCTTGTCCACTTCTGTGTGACCTCAACCCAGTAACCTTTGTATGCCATCATCTGATTCTGCTGTGCATTTTATCAGCCCTGAGCCACCCCCTTCTCACAACACACATGCACGCACACATGCACGCACACATGCACACACGCACGCACACACACACACACACACACACACGCATACCTCAAATAAGTCACCTAGCTCTGAGGGTAATACAGCTTGCACTCTAAAAACAAACTAAGTGTTTTTGATAAACCTCTCTGATAGCCAAATTTGGCATATGACAAATGTAATTTAGGGAAACAAAGTATATTTACACACAGAAATAACTCAGTTGTGCCATTAATGCCAATCAAAACAAAGTGAGTTCTCTAATCATAGTTCCAAAGTTGCTTTTAGTGCAGCTCATTTGTGTTTACATTTCTCTTTCTGACTCTCATCTCTACCCTGAACATGTTGACTCTTAATGTCCAATAGAATAGAATAGAATTCCTTATTAATGTTCTATAAATGTTTTTTTTTTCACATGCTCCTGTGGACCTTGACCTTCACAACATCATCAGGAATCAGTCAAAGGTAACAACGTACACCAGCACATGTTGACGTTTTTAAAACTCAGCTGGTTCCATAATTATGAATCATCTCAGTGTAAAACAAAGACACTGCTGTCTGCTGCGCTATGAAAGGTCTGTGTGCAACTATAAAACTAATAACTTGGAAGGCTTTGATATGATACCATAAAAGTCTTGTGAAATTTAATTTATTTATTTTAATTTGTTCCCAGAAATATTTTGTATGTTTTTTTAGGCCACTTCACTTACTGTTTGTCTGTATTTGCATGTAATTTTTCTGTAAAGATACACTTACTGACACACAAACACTATGACACGACATCATTACGCCATCCTGAGTAATTTAATGTAATAGTATGATAGTTATATCTAGGGTTATTCAGTTTAAAACTTATTAAAGCAAAAAAAAAAAAAAAATATTACTTAGATCACAAAGCATTAGGTTACATCTTTCAATTACCATTTATTTAAAATAAATCTTTACAGAAACTTTGTGGTAGATGTTTTTGAGGAAACATCAATATCTTTACCTCATGAATTTTTTTTCTGGTCTTTTTCAAGTTATGCAAAAAAGAATAGGTTGATGGTAACCAAAAACTGTAATATAACATCACCAATATGCTAGTCTCCCTTGTGGTATACTGAGGACTCTACATAAACTAAAATTTGTGCCATTTCAGAAGATTTATTTATTTAGAAAAATGTGAGAAAACTATTAAGCCCTCTATTGAAACTGGTGAGCTATAGGAGAATCAATCCACTGTGCAGCTGACATGAGCAGGAAAACTGGCTCTGTTCTACCATGTCAGCTCCTTTATAATGAACATAGGGTTTTTTTTCCTACTCCTGGAGATTGTTGCTTTGTTGTAATGTAGACAGACTTCCTGTAAGTTTTGTGCTTCTACTGTTTCCTCTGTATGTTCTCAGGTTTTTGCCTATGATTATTGCTTCTGGTCCATGGATGAAACGGATAAGGAAAAATTTGCAGGTTAGTTCCTAAAAGGAAATGTTGATGGGGTTATTTTTTTTTTTTTTTTTAATTTTTAAGTTACATTAGCAATAATGCCTCACCTTATAGCTTAGATAAATTTAAAGTATAACTAACATAATTCTTGTGTTTCATGACTTTTTGTGTGTATTTCATTTCATTCCAGGTCAGGAGGTCGTGTTTCAGTGCCTTGGTGAAAGCCTTCTCCACAATGCCTTCCAGGGCTACAATGCCTGTATTTTTGCCTATGGACAAACTGGTAATTTATAATTCGACACGTCGCTATTTAGTTGTCTGATGAAAAAAATTGTTTTAAGTTTATTCTGTTACACAGCTTTTACCTTAGCATAAGGAGGAGTGCACTGTTTGTTAATACCTTGTGAATAGTGTCACTGTGCATGTGTTGTAACAAGACCTTGAAGGCTTTCTCTCAGGAAAATGAACATGTAGCTGCAACATTACAACATTTTAACCACAAAGTTAAAGCTAATGAACACAGGGTCTGTGGAGAGAAAAACGAACTAGAAAGTTCCTGTAGAAACTTTGATGGGGACTGCCACACACACAGCTACCACCACACCAAATTTCAGCTCAGTATGGAAAAAGCCAATGAGTTAGTCATTTTTTATTTTAAGCTATGGTGGCCATCTTGGATTTTTGATTTGCAATCAGTCTGTTAAGCATCGCTCTCAGCTACCAAAATGCCAAATTTCAGCTAAATAGCTCTAAAAATCTCTGAGTTATATTCATTTGAAATTAGCTTTGGTGGCCATCTTGAATTTTAATTCAGATTATGTTGACCACACCAATGGTCAGCTCCATATTTTTTTTAAATGGCTGAGTCATCGTATTTTCCCCTTTTGGCCAAGGCAGCCATCTTGAATTTTTAATTTGCATTAGGAATGTTTAACAAATTGCTCTCAGCTACAACCAAACCAAAGTTAAGCTCAATATCTCAAAGAATGACTGAGTTGAAGTCAATTTTGAGTTTTCTGAGTTAGCTGTGGCAGCCATCTTGAGCCAAAATGGCTCCAAAGATAATCAGTGTTTTGTTCAGAGACTTTTCCCTCTAGGTCATGTGACCTCACTGAGTTAGAGGCTGTTCAGAGATCTGTCAGTGTTTTTCAATGGGAAAAATAGCATATTCCTTTGCAAATTACATTTCCCTGGTAACTTGAAATGCCATTAAAAATAATAACACACATCAAGGTGCCGAGCTGGTCGTTTTAATATAAAATTTGTGGGGGTACACATTGTGGTTCAGACCACATTCAAGTTGAAGGAATAGTAAGACCCTTTTCTGGTGGATAATAATAAGTGGCTGCTCTAATAGGCAGTCCCCAAAAATGAGCTTGACAGCAAGGTTGTTTACCACGGTTAATAATGTAAAATAAGAGAACTCCTGTAAAAGACAAAACTCTGAATTTTAAAATGTTGAGCAACAATGGTAGTTTTTTTTTTTTTTATTTTTATTTTTTTTCCACCAACTGTAGCAGAGAAACTTTCAAACAGTGTTTTATTACAGGAGCTGCGCTCAGTCTGCTCAATGTTTGTTTCAGGTTCGGGAAAGTCGTACACCATGATGGGTTCTGGTGACCAGCCGGGGCTGATTCCTCGCCTGTGCAGCGCTTTGTTTGAGCGAACGAAGGAGGAACAGCGGGAGGAGGAGAGCTTCACTCTGGAGGTATCCTACATGGAGATTTACAACGAGAAGGTTCGAGATCTGCTGGACCCCAAAGGGTACAAACCTATACTTTTATCACTTTCACAAATAAATGGAACATTTATTTTCTTAGTGTGTCTTATCATATCTGTACTAAGTTAGCTCTGGTAAATCCCAATCTTAAAAAAAAAAAAAAAAAGTTTTGTCTCCTTAAGTCAAATGAAAGTCAATAGTTTAGTCGAGTTTATAAATTGTGCTGTTTTTTATGATGCTGGTGTTATTTTAGTGATTAGTTTGTTCATTTACAACAAAATCATTCAGTCAACGTAATTGGAGCAACAGCAGGAAAACAAAAACCTAAGACCATTAAACTTAATAAAATCATGGATATGTCACACTGTTAGCCTTTCTTCTTGTTTGTATTGATTTTGGAAATGTATCTTACATCTTACGTCTTTGATATACAGTAAGCTCCAGGTAATTCACTGAGAGAGCACTGTGGTGTCTTCTGCCAGCAGCTGTGATGTGCAGTGATCACTGGATGAAAAGATTAGCATCCAGCTCTGCAGTCACTGAGTGAGGCCAGTTGATGTCCAGCAGGTCAGCAGTAAATCAGGACTGCAGGCCTCTGTCTGCTGCCCTAGACACTAACCTTTGACTCTCGCTATGTCAGGACCTTTAACCTTGGTAAAATGAACCAAAGAGAAGCACACCATCTGACAGCCATATGTGCTTTTGCTGTGGATTTACAAATGATGAAGTTTTCAGACCATGAGTGCGTTGGACTCAAGGTCAGAGAGCCATGGACTAATAGTCTGTGAGCTGTGTGCAGTAGGCATCAGAAAGAGCCAGGCCCATAGTATTAGTCCTGCTGAAACAAAGCCACAGGATCAGTGATCATTTTATTTACCATGTTCTAAACTTGTTATTGTTTTGTGTCCAGGGGGAGACAGACTTTGAGGGTGAGGGAACATAAAGTTTTGGGTCCATACGTTGATGGACTATCTCGACTAGCAGTTGCGAGCTACAAGGTAAAATGATTTATTTGGCATAGTTTCACTTCTCTTTATGTTGGGTTTGTTAACTCTGACACGCTCTGTCAGCACAATCACTGTACTCACATTCACTTTTAATGTTTCAGTTTCCTGCAGATACTCAATTAATCTCATATTTTTCTAACCTAAGAGCAGCATGATTAAACTGGTTTTCCTGTGGTTACACCTGCTAAAACAAGTCAATAAATGGTTCTCTATTACCACTCTGACATAATTAACCCTCAAGCCTTCAATAAGCACATAACTTATAATAACATAATCTTGTAATTATTAAAACCCTCAAGAGACAAACTTGTAAGCTACAGCAGCATAAAGAGAGCACAGTGCACTACATATTGCAAATTGTGGTAGACTACAGTATGATTTTCTGAGATACTAATTTATGATCGTTCTTTTTAATAAACCACGAATGTTATTCTCATATAGCAGCTCTGAACTGTCAGCTTGCAGTTTGATGAAAATAAGCCTCATAATTTTTTATTTGTCAATTTTTACTTCAGTTTCCAAGCCGCCGTTTAAAATCGTGCAAATGCAGTTTTGCAAACAGGAGTGAGCTTTTCTCACTCTTTCAGTCGTAAGTGCAGCAGCATCAAAGAATATTGACGTATCGCAGAGTTTTAGTTCCCAACATTACCAATTGGATTCAAAGCCATTTAAAACCCCTAACCCCTAGCCTGGATTAGCCTTTTAAACGTCACATGTTTGCAGGGAGCTTTTGTGCAGTGAAAAAAGGACTATAGCTTCTGCAGTCTTTAATCCTCTTCTGTAGTTATGTTTCAGAAAACTCAAAAACTGTATTTAGAAATCAAAATAGTCCAGGATTATGATTTAGTGTTAACAATAAAAAATTGTAAAATTGAATCTAGACTGAGAAACAGCTTCTACCCTGAGGCTGTTAGACTTATGAATATCTAACCAGAATAATCACTGTGTAATATC
>JARVLU010000599.1:23183641-23194741 GCA_031762415.1 Simpsonichthys santanae | reverse complement strand
TGTATATACATACTGTATATATATACAGTATATATATATATACATACTGTATATATATATATATATATATACTGTATATATATACTGTGTATATATATAGATATATACTATATCTATCTATCTATAGATAGATAGATAAGAGAGAGAGATCAGATTAATTCCACTTAGTCACTAAAAATAAACTGTCCAGTCTCCCAGTTAAGACTCAAAACTAAAATAACCTTCACAGAAACATGTTTTACTGGGATAGCTATAAAGATCACAAACATTAAGCAAGGACATTTTCTATTTGTGAGGCGGTTACAACTCTCCGTAAAACTTGTGCTCCCAGTAAAGTGTGCACGAGAGGTTGGAAACAGAGACACGCTGCGTGGAGTCTGATCAGTTTTTATTCCCTTGTTCTCTGAATATCAATAAAAACACCTTAAAATAACAAATTAAGGTTTATCCAACAGATGAAAAAGTAACAAAAGGCATATGTAGGTTTTCTACATATTGAGTACACAACAGTCTACTAGTCCAAAAAGGCACTAATTCTTGAAATAGAAAAAAAAAATACAACATACATCCAGTTGAGGTTCAACATTTTGTTTTACAGATTTCTTCAAAAGCTTATTGCCAGAGTGACGGGGCCACCACCATTTAAAAACTGGCAAGAGCTCTTTGTCTTTTAAATAGGACTTCCAGTCTCTGGCAAGTTAGATGACAACAGTTGGGGTGGAAATAAAGGCAGCTGCATACGACTGTCTTAACACTTGTAAATGTGTCAGTTCAGATGAACAAATGTATCACATGCAGCAGATGTTTGACTGGTAGGAGACGAGGACAGAGTCAGTTCCAGGGGCTGAAACAGAAACACTCCAGCAACGAACAGAAACTTGTTTAAACAACAAGACTGGACTGAGGGAAAAGTGCTTTCTGACCTCGACTCCAGTAACGTGATGCAGCAAAGTCTCTCCATTACTGAGCTTTTATTTCACAACCTTTGAAGCGTGATCAAACCATTTGTTCTTGCACAATCTGAGATAATTAGGATCCAAAATGGAGACACAACCAGAACCTGGATCACCAGGACTGAAAGTCGGTTCGACTGTGGAAGGGAAAACATTTAGCTTATCTCAAATACTGGTGAACAAACCAGTCTTTTTATTAATTGTTTTAAAGTAATACCTTGCAGCATAAATGAGTGACATCTGACCAGATTCACCTGCAAACCACTCGTCCAATTATCATCGTTACATCGATGAACAAGATCTGATGTGTTGGCATCTTCGCTCATTTTTTTAACATCTGAACCTTCTCATTTACAACTGTTTTGTTTTAACAGCTAAGATGATAGACATATTTATTACCTCAGAACTAGAAAGCACAATAGTATGAGAAGACCATGAAGGCAGCAAATGTTGAAATAATCTCACAACAGCGTGTCGTTTTAAATGAATCTGCAATTTCACAAAGGCTTCTGCTTAGCAGAGTAAAACACAAAAACTCTTTTTGGTGTAAATAAATTAAACAAACGACAGAAAGCTACGTACAGTTGCAGTCAGATGTTTGAGGACACCCGTGACATGATCGTTGTTCATCTCTGCCTTTAAAAGATGCATCTGAAGTATTCTTCTTCCAGAGTGAAGTGATTAAACACGTCTGATTTTTAAAAACAAGAATTTGTACAGCCCGGATGAGACAAGAACTGAACTATCTGGTTAAAGTGATGAGAAGTGCTCTGAATGTGGAGGATACAATTTGAGGCTTTCAACCCTAACAGCACTGCTGACTGTTGCGCATGGTGGTGGTAGCATCATGTTGTGGTAAGTCTCCAACTTCCCCTCAAATCAACAGCTAAACAGTTGAAATCTGGACACGTGAGTGTTCTCACGTGACAAAGAGCTCAAACACACACCCAAACTGGGTTTTCAATAGATTATACAAACTCACAGTGAAAATATTTACGGCTGGTGCAAACTGGCTTTTTCAGGTTTTCACCTAAACTTTAAATGCGATTTAAAACATCAAAGCTCATGCGCAATAATCCTGGCAAATGATCCAACAAAGTTCAGTCAGGTCATCTGGACAGTTTATTTTGTTGAGGCGTTTCGTCTTTCATCCAAAGGACTTAATCAGTCCCACAAGCAGCACACTCACATAGTGGACCAACCGGTTTGCTGGCTCCTTGGACTGATGAAGTCCTTTGGATGAAGGATGAAACGTTTCAACAAAAAAATAAACCGTCCAGATGACCTGACTGAACTTTGTTGGATAATTTAAAAAAAAAAAAAAAAAAAAGTCAATTTTGTAGAGCACGTTGCTCCAGATGAGACCTCCTCTGAAAGCGGTGAGATATTCTAGTTACTGACAAAGTTCTGCTGGAGCCACAGGGTGGACCTGCTGCAGATTCATCCAACATGTTACAACTAATGTGTGAAAACTAAGATCAACAAAAGCTTTAAAACTTAATGCAATATAATTTTGCAGCCAACAAACTTTCAGCGCGTCGTTAAAAAACACTGATCCAGTTTCTCTCAATAAGCCAACACTTGATGCCAGTCAAAAGGACTGCATCACCCAGAAGCTTTACCCAGCACAAAGTTTTTAATGGCTTCTGGGTGATGTCGTCCTTCTGACTGGCGATGCAGTGCACTACCCAGAAGCCAAAGTTGTCTTCTGCCTGGAAAAAGTTCGGTCCTTATTCACAGTGACTTCAGCGCTCAGTGGAAGCAGAGAGCCGTACAGAACCGATGAGGAATTAGACCAGAACCAGACTTCCAGCATCATCGGTCAATCTGAGAGCTCTTTGCCGGCCCATGAGGCCTCTCGAGCGGGGAGGCGTTGCTTGGAGGTGTTTTCTCCGGAGCACAGCAGGATTTTTTTCATCCGGATCTGGACTCGATCGGGACCGTTGTGTGTTTTTGTGCTGGCTATCCAAAGGTCCGGCTCTCTCTAAAAGCGTTGATCCTTAATGGCTGCAGAGAGCCGATCAGAACCAAACCAAGGCTGGTGAGTAACCTTATAAAATTTTGCAGTACATAAACATTATCAAGTTATCTTGAAGAATAAACTAGCTAAATAAAGTTTTGCTTTAGTTTAGTTGATTTAAATGTATTGGTCGACTGAAATGCTTTGGTTTGTTGTTTCAACTCAGAAACCAATGTCAGTTTAACTATAGCATTCCTACTGCAAGGTTTTTCACTTATTGCCAGTGGGGGGTGTCTGGAACATGACCCCCACGATAAATGAGGGACTACTGTATTGGCATCTGGGCTGTTTTGCGTCGAAACTGTAGAGATGTGGGAGAAGATGTGCAAGTATCGCAGAGCTGCTTATTGTGGTATAAATCAAGATATTTCAGTAAATCCACAATAAATTCAACAACTGTGCACCAAGTTTTTAAAAATTAAAAGTTGTATAATCATTGCACACTGGGAAAAAAAAAAACAAAAACATTAATATAGTGTTCATGTTCGCCGTGTGTATGTAAACATCTGACTGCCACTGTAACTGACTGCTGATGCACCTGAAGCTTAAAGCAAGGACGGGACAGCTCTGCTGCCACAAAACTGGACACACATCATCACAACAATTCATTTGGCTCCAACATTTAGGCCCCAAAATCCTAAAACCTTGGGTTTATAACCCACTTTTTTAAAAGAAGGTTGTTGTATTTTACATTTATGGCCGACGCAGGAGCTCAACAACTCGTGACTTCAGGTTTATATTTAAACCTAATATTCATTAGCTCTAATCAGAGACTAAATTTCCCTTTTTTTAACGTGTTTTAAACACACAGCCTCATCACAGTTTGTCATTAGTTTGAGTTATTAGTTTCCTCAACAACCTAAGACTAATTCACGTTGAGGCAGCAGTGGAGGAACGTGCTGGGGTGTAGCTTATATGTAAAGGAAGGGGGGAGTGAGGTATCTGTGTCGAGCTTGAACTAACTTGTTTTGTTGAGAGGCTCTGAATGAAGCCACTTCAGTGTTTCCTTTGACAGAAGTTCAGTCATTATCATTATGAGACGCTGACAGCCGCTACAGAAGTCCTTTATCCACCAGGCAGAAACTTAAGGCACTTAAATACATACAGGAGTAAAGATGAACCAAATGAAAATGTCTTTAGATGTTTAACACTTTACTCCACTAGAAGTACGACTAATGGGTGTTCAGCAAGTTCAATCTTTAACTAAACACGTTTAAATGTGCTCAAAGTTGGTAAAAATGTACAATACTAAGAATATTCATAAAGTGATCACATTGTATTTATCTTCTGCTCTGCTCACACTCTTTTGTCTGTTTCTTTCCCCCTCGTCGGGCTTACTTTCATCTTGATACAGATGAATTTCCGGATTCCCAAAGAGAAAACAAAAAAGGAAGTGATGTTGAGATCTGAGATCCCCGGCCCCATCCCTGAACCTGTGGTTGGACCAGGTGAACTCCCATGAGTTCAGCATGAAGCCACCACTTGGCTAAGATCAGCAGTTTTCATTGTTAGTTTTTTTGTTTGTTTGTTGAGAACATCCTTGCAGTGGGTTACAAACACTCCACCAACCAGATCCTGTCTCTGCTGGAGCACTGAGGCCACACTCTTCTTTAACGTGCATCTACGTTTTCCCTAAGTATCTCATAGCCACTCCTAAAAGGATCATATGTTTTAAATAAACTGAATTGAATTGAATTACTGTTAGAAGAGGGAGTGGCCTGGAAGTTAAATCAGTCCCTTTCAAAATATTAGTTTAAAAAATATGAATACGATCATGAACAACAAATGTTTTGGTGGCTATTTTTATAAAATCTGAAGAGTACAGTACTGTACTTGGAAGAACAATCAGCTAATTAAAGATCAATTTTGTTGTTATATTTCAGCTTACTTCAGCCTTTAAAGCATGATTTTCACATGTAGCTTGTGCTGAAAGCTAGCAGAAAGCCTTTGTTTACTTTTATCTTGTGAACCCGTTCAAGTTTAATGGTGACGTGCACGTCGTCAACAAGTTAAATGAAAATGTGCAGATCTAATAGAGAAAATGCACAAAATGTTAAACTCACACTCGCAGTAGTGAGTAACACATAGAGAGGTGCAAAGAAAAATAGAAGTAGTTTATTATTTTGACTCGGAGCTAATAAACCATGAATTTGGATCAGCTTATTAGCCTCTTAATAATGACCTATAATCATCAACACCGCCTCCTAGTGGTGAAAAATAAAGCTTTTTTTGCGAAAGAAATTACATGCTGGTGTAAAATATGAAACAATAAGTTAATGTTGAATGGGTTAGAAAATAGTAAGATGGTGTTTAATTTACAATAACACATTTGAATTTTCAGGACCAAAAAGTTTGAAGTGGTCAAGTTTGTTCAGGACAAAATTTCGACTCGTCATTGAAAATATTCTTTGCGGATGCTGGACTTCTATAACGGCTGTGCTGTCAAATAGTCCCAATTTGAATTTATTTATTATTTGAATTATTTTTAAAGCATGAGAGAACTCGCAGTGTTTGATTTGAGACTCTTCACTGAACATAAACGACTGACATGATGAGTTCCCCAAATATCCGTTTTGTCCTCCTACTGCTGCTCTGCTCCGTCAGTCACCCAAAATGATCATTCAATATTTGAGACAGCAGGGACTCTGAGCACCATCATATTCAATAAAGTGTCTTTCAAATTAAAATAATAAAACAGGGTTGGCAGTACGTGTTTAGAACACACAACATATCAAGAAAAAGCACATCAATACCTGGAACAGAAGGTAATACATAATAATTCAACACATTTCATGTGTTTTTGATTAGTATCTTTCTTATTAGAGCCATAATACACACACACAAAAAAAAAGGAAAAAAAAAACACAAATATTAAAAACAATACTTTGGCTAACGTTTCTCCCATAGTGATAGTTTCTCTTAGATCCTTATATAACGTTACATAAAGTGTACTGTATGGATGTATGTGCACATTGTACACGTTTTATATGCACAATCAAGGTAAAAGATAAAATAAAAAAGAACAATCACATCGAATGTTTTATGTATCAAGATATAATGGGAAATACAGTATTTGGTTTTTGGTAGAAACAACCTCAGATGAACAACAGCTGATATTTTAAACTTTACTATTTAACACGTTAACTGATGAGGCCAAAGGTGTTGCATCATAAACCACATATAGATTGACGAACTTCAAAACCATCCTCAGACTGATGGGAAACACCAGCTGTTTCGAGGTTATTGCTAATGATGACCAATTAATCAATACATCTGATCAGCAGCAGCAGGCGGCTATTTCTTCTGTTACATCCTCTAGAAACAGCGAGGATGGGCTTAGCTTTTCAAACATTGCTTTTTTGTTGAAGTTGTTTAACAACTAATGTCACTGTTGTTCATCTGAAGTTGTATTTTTCAGGGGTTCCCAACCCTAGTCCTTGAGGGACACCATCCTGTATGTTTTATTTGTTTCCCTACTCCAACTCACCTGATTCAGTGATTTAATTACTTCTTGATGTTCTGCAGAAGCCTGTAAATCACCTGTTTCTGTGTCGGAGCAGAGAAACAACTAAAACATGCAAGACGGTGTTCCTCAAGGACCATGGTTGGGAACCCCTGAAAATTTTAACTAAATGTAGGTGGTGTGAAGAATAGATTTTATTTATTTATTTATTTTTTGTGTGTGTATCCGGATATTAAAAAAAAAAATCAAATCTTCACACGGAAATAGGGTTTACTTTATATTTTACTGCCTTACAGGGTTTTACTATGTCTGTATGTATTCACTATACTGTACTTTATTTGATAGTTTCCAAATCATTGACTGACACTGTTAAATCTCTCCTGACTGATTGATATGCATAAAAGGTTTATCTCACAGTAATCAATCATTCTTGGACACAAAATAATAAATAATTTTCAATCAAATAGATGTATTTTCCCACATCTAGCTTATAAACTATTCTTTCTGCAGTTTTATGATAGATATCTATGCAAAGTGACGCTTTCAGGACTAGAATTTTATTAAAATCTGAGAAGCTAATACTGTAATGTGTCTCTACACAATGACGTTTAAATACCTTTATAATGATAAAAGTGAAATGGTTTTGTTTTACTAAGCAGCTGCATTCACGGAGTTTGATTTATTTATTTATTTATTTTTTGGTTGTTGTTGGGAATTTCTGATGCATTTTTTTCAAGCACTGCATTTAGAAAAAACATTAAAAGTTCAGATGAGTGAGTCTGAATGTAAAAGATGAAAAAGAAAACGCTCTTGGTAAATTGTAAAATGTGAAATAAAAAGCTTACAATAACTTTCAAAGAATACAATCCCGTCAGTGCAGTTGTGTTTAACCTCTGACGACCAGGATTTAACAGTGAATGAATCTCATATTCTGGTATTCATAAAATCTGAATTTTAGCTTACATATATTATTTCAAAAAGCATGAGGATAATTCTGCTCATTTTTAAAACTTACTTGTCTGATAATCTACAGCGTCAAGAAATGTTGCGACTACAAGCTTATTTTGTGCAGACTCATTTGTGACACACCTGAAGTCTCACAGACTGATGAAATGCCACCACCCAGTCTTAAAAAGAGCCACGTGAAAATGAACCTAACTAACTCGCATACGTTGAGGCTGTTCCGTTGTGTTGTGATCACAGTGCAAGATCCTAAAACTATGCGATTCCCGTGCCAAAACACAGTGCTGTCCTGCTGCCAGATGTGCATTTCTGATGAAATCTGCACAAAGCATCCTGTCCTGTTTGGCAGATGTCTGTGGAAGATTTTAAAAGTCTAAATATAAAACAAATCAACAAAGAAATATAGTGAGGAAATCAGTAATGACTTTTCCAGCCGTTACCCTGAGGGAGGGTCTGAGCTGAATGTCAGAGTACTGTAGTGTGTTCTTTGTTGGATTTGTATTAAGCGACACTTTATATCTTTCACAGATCACAGGGGAACACTAACGAATAAGATTCTGTCTTATTTCATAATATATTTGATTATTAGCTATCTGAGCATAGCAGAGTAGGATGATGGTTGGAGGTAGGGTTGGGAGGTATTCTCAGGGTTGGAGTTTACACGTTTGGTCTTTTTTTTTTTTTTTCCATTATTATTATTATTATTACATTCCTATAAAATCTGCTTGCATATATATTGACACCTGTTTTGGCAGATCCTGTTTCTGCCGGTCCCTTCAGTCGTCCTCGAGAGTTTCCGTCTTGATCCGATTTCCTGCGCTGCCTCGCGCTCCGTCCACCTGATTGGCTGAGGCCGGGCTTCTGCGATTCACCGCCGTCTTTTCTGAACTGACTGGGTCCTGCGGTTCGGACAGCCCACTCGGGAGGCTCGGTTCGTCCCGGAGGGAGGGGGAAGGAGGGGACCAGGACGCACCTGTCAGTCTGGAACCTTCAGCCTGAGAGCCCACCCCTGACACGAGGGAGCGAGCGATCAGTGACATTCCCCTCTGTCCAGACACGCCTCCTCTGGCCAGGGCAGAAAACCAGCTGGGGAGCTGTGGGGGGACCTGGGTAAGAAGGGAACAAAGGTAGAAGATGTTGGAGGATTTGCAGCTCCGTCTGGATTCTTTCATGTGGACCTAGTTGGGAATATACCTGGGTTGGAGAAGACAAGTCAGCCCGACTGAATGCAAACTGCCTGGCTGAAGATCTCTTGTCGAATAAGGACACCTCACCCTGGGACAGGTTATTCAACAAACAAGTCAATCCTGTGTCACATTAAAATTAAAAACTTTAATCAGAGACGAGCTGTCACAAACTGAGCACCAAAGGAGGATTATCTGTGCAGACTTGGTTCACCTGGTCCGGGAAGTCATTGCCATCCACCTCATCACTGTTGGACTGACCTCCTGGACTCTGAACCTCGATGCCGTGGCTCTCCAAGATGGCTGCTTCTTCAAAACACAAACTTCATCATAGCATATCAACTCTACACACGTTGCACAAACAGCAACGAAGCAGACAAGTTCAGAGAGAGAGCTGCTAACAGTAGAACATCCTGGTGAAGGATCAAGCATTTGCCCAAGTTAGCCGGGTTAACTTGTTAAACTTTAGGGTCTCTCATCAAACTGATAAAAACATTACAGCTTTATTTACTTCTTCACAAAATGCTCCAACAACAACTATTACAGGTGGTTACGTTCATTATAAAGCAAACATGTTGGCACAATCCTGTCACCAGTCTTTAGGGTGGTTTTGTTAACAGTTATGTCAAAGATGATGAGGATTAAAGAGACTGCACTTGGTAATCTTGATAAATCCAAATGTGCCTCGACTAGTGGTTAGATTTAATCTCAGATTTCTGATATAGCAACCAGTTTTTTTTTTCATATTCACAAACACAGAGGTAAACATTACCTATGTTGGCTCGTCTCTTGATGTCTTTGCGGCGGTTTGCAAACCAGTTGTAGACCTTCAGAGATGTCACTCTCTCCAAATCAGAGAGCTTCTTCCCTGTGAAGACACACAGAAATGATAACTGTGCTGAAGGGGCTGCAAGAGGTGCTCCAAGGAGAGCGTACACTCAGGGAGAAAAGGTAAAAGGGAAAGTGCCTCTGCAGTTAGAGCTTTAAACTGGCCGTGCCTTCATGAACCTTAATGCAACAAGGAAAACGACGTTTAAAAGGTGCATTTGATGCAGCTACATGAACTGCGGCATGCTGCCTTGTAATGCAAAGGCAGAAACAAAGAACCAGAGCTCTGCAGGGTGCAAGAAAAATCTGCCACAAAATTTCACTGGTAAAGGTAAAATAAACAATACTGTACATTTTTTTCATTTGTTGCACAGACTGCATTTAACAGCTAATGGTTAAAGGTTAATTATGGAACAGCTGCAGGATCTCCAAAAAAGTAACATCTGGACTTCCATTTTTGTTATTGAACTAGTCAACTACAAGAAGTCCAGTTGTTTTATTTTGTTTTCTCTTCATTCATTCACAATGTCCTGGATGACTGAAAATCTACACCAGCACGCTGCCGCGGCACAAGATGGTGCTTATTAACCTAAATCTCCAACTGATCCAAGAAGAAGAACTCTCTGCAGTGTTGCTCAACTTTGTCTGTTTATTTAAAATAAGTGACATATTTGATTATATTTGGCTGCTACCTGTTAAATGTCTTGTAAACAGGACTATCAAAAAGCACTTTGTAAATACAGAGAAAAAAAGTGGTAATTTATGTCTTGGTTGTTCTTAAAGTTATACAAGAGACCATATTTTAAAGATTACTCTTAACGCAAGTTTTTGATACTCTTTCTTGTCATTTTGATAATAGTAGAATTATTTTTTTTTACCTAATTGTTGCTGATTTAAACAAATTTAGCAGATCTTTACTGAGCAATAAAACCACAGCATATCAGCAGACAGGAAGGTAAAGGCTTTGCTGCTGTAAACGTTAGTTACAATCAGTGTGTACTGAAGCATATTCAGCTTTGTATTTGAAATGTACAATAATTAAAAGGGTAAAACTCCTTACAGTTTAACTTGCTAAAATAAAGTGGAACAATAGTGTCATTTTAAAAACCTGCAGCAGATAAGACTCCAACGACTGATATATTTGTCCAGTCATCCAGCTCTACAGCGTACCTGGTTTTTGAATGACAGCGTTGCAGGCAGTGGCGATTTCCTCTCTCTTGGCTTCATCAGGATACTGGTTATCACTGAAGTAGCTGTTCATACACAACAACCTGCATCAGTTTCTGTTTACAAACTGATTTTTAATGCTTTGTCCATCGTGACTCTCTGGCTTCTCTTCTCATCCGTACCTCTCCATGACAGCCAGACACTCCTTCCTCCAGGTGAATCTGCTCCCTCGTCTCAGACGGAAGCCCCCGGGGGCTGGCGTAAATGGAGGTGGGGTTTGGTGCCACTCCATCACATCCTCCAGAGCCAGAGGGGCCGCTCGCATGGCCAGTGTGGCACCTGTTGTCATAACCAATGGTAAACCATTTGGACTGCTGTTCATGACCGTTATAAGCACTGATGAATATATGAAGCACTGATGAATATATGAAGCACTGATGAATACTATATGAAGCACTGATGAATATATGAAGCACTGATGAATATATGAAGCACTGATGAATATATGAAGCACTGATGAAT
>JARVLU010000599.1:22973306-22984191 GCA_031762415.1 Simpsonichthys santanae | reverse complement strand
ATATAAATTGGCTTTTTTTTTTTTTTTTTTTTTGGAGAATGGAATGCTAAGATGGAACAAATAAAAGGAGCAAATGATGTGCAAATATTGGAGCAACTACAAGGTGCTGCCCTTTCTTAGTGAATCAGGCCTTCTTTACTGTATATTTGTTATTAAGGTCATAATGCCACACAATACATACAGACATTTTGTCCTAGAAATTGTGATCATAGACAACTGTTTAAATACTGATACTTCATATGGATGTGAAACTGCACAGATATCACTAGTGACAAGTGGTTTAGGACCCTGGTTTTAAGTATTTGTGCCACTTAAAGGGAAACGTGGCTTTTTTGCCAGAACTGTTTGCCAGTACATTTACCAAGGATAACATTAGAATAGTATTAAAAGGAATTGATGCCATAAAACTGTGTAGTTTTACCCTTCCTCAAGGAGCTAAATCAGACCACTCAATAACAAAGTGTTCCATAATTTACACATTAAAATCAATCAAAGAATACATGTATTCCTATTATAATATATATATGTATGTATACAGACAGACATACTTTATATGTGTTTGTGTGTGTAAAGTTGTATTTATTTATGATTTGAAAGGAATTTCAAGTGAAGATATCAGGCTGTAACAGCAAATGTGAAATTGTAACGAAAGACCAAAGGAAATCTGCCGTGAGTTTAAGTGTTGAGCATATTTTAAAAAAAGGTCAACGACCTCTTCACAACGTTCTGCCCTTAGCGACATGAAAAACTGCATTCATTCATGAAGTGTGTTTTGCATGTCCTTCAGCTGCTTGAAAATAAATAATTCATTTATTCAGGCAAAACTATCCGGACAGGGCAACAGCATGCTACATACTGTACGTAGACCACACATATTTATCTGCAGTAGTGCCACTCTGTTTTCTGTCTATCTTTCCAGACCGTGACATCACTGTAAAATATCATGTACCTTGATAATTGCCAATAAAACCATCAAAACTGTAGAACCAAGCTGTGCTTTTGTTATCCTGATGCATGCATGTGCTTTTGTTATTTTCTATAACCTGAATGTTTAACTTACAGCAAATCACTGCTGAATTGGAGTTCATTCAGAGTTATTATTCAGATTTGCTCAGCTTGCAAAGGCTTGTTTTGAAGGGATGTTACAGCAGTCACACAACTTAAGCAGATTTGTTGCAATAGTGAGCATATGGAAATATTTATTCGTAATTTATGTTGCTTAAATTTTAAGATTTTATGTTCAATGATCCACAAGATTTAGTAACAGCAGCACATGGAACAAACTACTGTATATGGTAACTGTAATTTTTAAGTATGATTAAAAAAAATTGTTCACTGATGTTTACAATAACTAGAGAAATTGTATTTCCTGTGAAAATACAGTGAGAATGCTTATTGCTGAAGAAATTGTTGAAAAACAGCTGAAATTAGCTAAGAACAGCTGAAATGGAAGAACAAGCCCATGTTATTAGAATAAAGCAGAAAGAACACATTTGATGAATTAGGTTTAAGTAAGCAGAAATTAGCACAAAAATTAGTAAACTAGCTAAAAATACAGAAATTAGCAAGAAATAGCTGAAAAGTAAAGTAGTAGAGAAGCTTAAATTACCTGAAGGATGTGGAGAGAGCACAATTGTGCCCAATTAGGCTGAAAAAAAGCAGAAACCAACACAAAAAGTGCTAATTATCTGAAAAAAAGTTTAAATTTGCAAAAATCAACTGAAAGGTAGCTAAAAAAAGAAAGTAGCTTTAATAACCAGAAGGAAGTTGAGAGCACATTTTTGCTGAATTTGGCTGAAAAAGGTTGAAACAAGTGCAAAAATAAAAAAATGGAATTAGCTGAAAAAGCCCAAATTAGCATAAACAGCTAAATATTATCTGAAGTGGTAGAAAAAGCTGAAACTTGCAGAAATAAGCTGAAATATGCATAACAAGCTGAAATTAGCTGAAATACATTAGAAGAAGCACTTTTTTTAACTTAAAAGAAAGATTCTGAAAAGAGCACAAACAACTGAAAGTAGCTGAAAAAAAAAAGTTTACATTTGCACAAAGAAGCTTAAAGAAATTGAACCAGAACAAAATGTGAAAGGAGCAGTAAAAGGTTGTAAACACATCTAAACCTATGAAGGATGTAAAATGTGCTCAATTCATTTTCTATGAGAAAAAAAAGTGACAGAAAAGGCTAAATATTTCAAAAAGCTAAAGTTGCACCAATACCAAAAGTCATAGCACCTTCTCCTGAACAAGCGGAATGTTTTGATATGTCGTGTTGAAATAAACTGCGGGTCGACATAGATGCCAAAAATGTACGGAACAGGGACTACTATATTTAATAGGATCACAATTCATTCAACTGTTATTTATACAGGCCTCATTGAGCCATGAGAACTCATTTACAAGAGGGACCTGTTGTCACAATAGTGTGAATGCTTAATAAACATTCACACTATTACAAAATATGCAAAGAACTTGTAAAAAAATGTAAACATGGCTTGTCACTGGCTCTCGCACTGAAGGAAGATTTTGCCAGTTCTTTTTGTGCCTCTGCCTTCACACTTCACAATGTTTCCAACAGGACAGTTGTAGTTGTTGGTGGGTTTAATAGTTTCTTCCAGGCTTTGTTGCTACATTGATACAAACACAGTTGTCTGTCAATTCAGTCTGAGACTAACCCTGCTGGGATCATGTCAGAAGTTAAACAGCTTATGCTGACATCACGTTTAATAGGCTGACGAACATGTTTAAAACATGCGACATCAATGTGGACAAAGGAAACTCGAGTTCCAGCAAGAAAAGACACACGGAGAGGGGAAGAGTCGGGCGGAGACAGAGGAGGAGAGACGTGGAGCAGCACATTACACTAATGGACATCCAGTGTGGTGCCCTGGGCTTAGGGTGGATTAGTTTACCACGTCACTAAGAACACTGACACACACACAGAGGTTTGTCTTACTCTCTTTACGGGGACCTTGCATTGACTTCCATTCATTTTTCTTTCATTCATGTATCTTAACCCTGACCCTAACCCACCAACGACACTTGAACCTCTTGGGGACCGGGCTTTGGTCCCCACAAAGGAGTTAGTTGGACCTCACAATGTAGGATGTGTTCCAAAATGGTCCTCACAGTGCAGCATAAACAAGCACACACACACACACACACAAACTTAAATCAACAACAGCGACATGAGAATGTAATCCGGTATAACTCACATACATTGCAAGCCTCAGTGCAGGCAAGTCCTGTGGATTTAGACACACGTGTGTACAAAATGATCAGATGTTACCAGCTGTGGAGTTCTATGGGTTTGTGACTCAAATGAAGCCCCATACGAACACGCCCTGCTCGTGCACAGAACATTTGTCCACATCATCAGTGTCAGCATTACTTCTATTATGGTGAAACTAGTCGTGACTTCCACATTGTTCATATAATTGTAAACATAAACCATATGACTTTTGGTTCACCTTCAGCCTGAACTGTTGTTTTTTGTGTTGACTGACCATATGTTGGATTCTTTCATTGTTCTGTCTGACTGCTTGACAATGTTAAAAGTATACTTCTTCCTGATGCATTTCTAGTAAAAAAGAGTGTTTTTATTTAATTTAACAAAGAAATGTGGGCTGTTGCATCCAGTCATATCTTTTTGCATTAGCAGCTCTGTTCAACCCTGTAAACGTTGCAAGTTTTGTGCTAAAATTGTATTTTGAAGTGATTTAAAAAAAAAATGCAGGCTGTGGCTCAGGTGGAAGAGACAGACGACAGCCAGCTGAAGGCATGAAGAGAGACTGTCCCTCAGTGGGACATTTCTGGGTCAACAAAAGGCCAAAGCAGACCTTTCCACTGACCCACCACTGTCATTCTAAATGTTTATATAGAAACACTTTTTGACTCTTTTTAACAGTAATTATTTCAGGAGAGATGTTCAGTTCATTTAAGAATAAATAAATAATAAATGTGAAGTTATTATAACAAAAACTTCTTTCAAGCCTCATTTGGCGTCAGAAAGTTTTGATTGCCACAAAAATTGCAATTACAGTACTCAAACAAGCCACAGACTTATATCAAAAAGCTACATTTGTATGTTGAATTATGAAGTAAATGTGATGCAAAAAAGCTAATATTATCTGCTTATAGTTGTTGGGTTCCCGTGTTTAATTTTTCACGAGTGCATATATTGATGTGAATATGTTAAACCCAACATGGCAACTCTGAATCTTGTTTGTTTTTATTGTTTTGTGTTTGCCATGTGGTATAAACTAGAAGCTTTTTTTTTTTATAAAACGTATAATCTTCATAGAAAATATCCTACCAATTACACTCTATGACCGACACTTCTGTAAACTTGTGTCAACGTTTCCACAAATAGAACCCCATACAAAATTATCTACATTTGCAAAAAATAATCATATTAATCTGTTGATTTAAAGTCAAATATAGATGCTTTAAAACTTGGCTATTCTAAGTTGTTAAATGCTGTTATGACAGAAAATATCAGTGTACCAGCCAAATGTTTTGGATTGAGTAATTTATTCCTGAGCCAAAAGCGCCCCCTGCTGGTAGTCTCTTCTTTAGCATCTTGACATGATTCAGAAACATTTTTTTTTATTTTTTTTATTTTTTTTTATTTTTTTTATTATTTTTTTTTTTGCCATGTTTGTGTAAACAAACAGATTCTGGCTGCAGCTGTCTTTGTTTTCACTGCACAAAAAAATATACAATGTGATAGTAGAAATAAATACGAAAATGCAATGTTAAAACACACATTAAGTAATACAGTAGCATTACTGTAAAAGAGTTTACAAGTGAGTGTAAGTGCGGATATTCCCAAAACATTTTTTTTCAGGAGTTATTTTTTTATTTATCTACTGTATATTTATTTATAAATGTCTATAATATTAATGTACTAAAAGTAATAATAATAGAAAGTTTAAAGAAGAAAGTCAAGAAAATCACTGCAGAGGGTTTGACTTGAAGCGACAGTACCTCCCACCTTTAATCGTTCGGGCATTTCCGTGAGTCACGTGACCCGCAGGCGCCCTCTTCGTGACCGTCCGTCCGCTGTCTCTCCCTCCGTACAAACAGGACGGTTAGCACCGCCAGCGCGTGGCATCATGTTGCGATCTGTTTTCTGTCTGTCAGCCGCAGGGGCCCGAAGTCTGGCTCGGACACGACCCTGCTACTCAGGTAGAACCGTCCCATTTTACATAAGCAACGAAATTATACCAGAAAGGTTATTACAGTTAGCTTGTTTGGCTATCCACCTAGCTTAGCTGCTCCTGTGTGCAGGTATAGCCACAAGCTAACGTGGGGTGACATTGAAGGGTTTTTGTTGGTAGCTCTCCCCATGAGTTTAAATGGGCTTTCTCTTGGTATATATTTTAATTCTATTTTAAATAAGGTTTTTGGAGGTGAGTTCAAAGACACGAATTCACGACCTTGTGATGACCCGTCTTTGTTAGTTTCAGAGGGACTGGGGGGTTGCATGTCTGTTAACATGAACATACACAGTCCTCACTCAGATTGTCTTGTGTATTTGTACTTGGACTTTTTGTATCTATTTTCTGATGGTTTTGGTGGTCTGCTCCCAATATTAAATGAACCCTCTCAGTTTGTTCTGTTAATCAACAAACATGTTTGACTAACATAAACTTGAATGTTTTGAAATAGTATGTGTGTTTTGAATACTGGACAAAAAAAAAATCAACTAAGAGAAGGAAGTACAATAAAATGCATGAGTTAACGGAACCAAACAAAACTGAAAGCAATCTCCCGTGTTTCTCCATGCCCTCTATTTTGTTTAAAGTGTAAAACAACAGCAGCCACTCATAAAGGTGCCTGGACGGTAAAGCAAACAAAACAAGTCAAATCATTTTCTTGGTACATTTCACTTCCTCTGAGAGACTTTTATCAACCGTTGGGCATAAGGCTGCTGAGAATAGCTTTCAGTTCTTTATTTAGTACAAACATGGGATCATTTAGTAGTAGGATGCTGCACTTGGGCCTAAAATGGCTGTGCAATATTACCTTTGAGCATTTTAAACATTTTAAAGCTTAGAAAAGGTAGGCCTGTGATCGGAAGGTTGCCGGTTCGACCCCTTGGACCGACAACATCAAAATGTGAATGGGAAAGGTGAAACACCCACACCTGCTGCCTCCAATCTCATTTGCCCCACTCTGGGCCCTTGAGCATGGCTCTTAACCCCCACCATCTGCTCCCCTGAGTGTTCTAGATAGCAGCTCTCTGCTCCACACAGAGCGCTGTGGTAGCTCGGTGGTCTGTGGTTGCATCAAGGGCATCCAGCTTAAAAACTATTGCCAAGTCTTTTTGCGAGTTAATTCGCTGTGGCGACCCCTAAAGAAGGGAGCAGCCGAAAGGGAAAAAAAAAAATACATAAAATTGCACATTTATGCTAGCAGTCTTATGGCTGATTGTACTCTGATTTGTTAGATGACTAAAACTTTTGTAAAAAAAAAATTAATGTTATGATAGTATAAACAGGTTCTCTAAACATTGCATCATTGCAATAATAAAAAAAATATATGTGTTGTTTTCCAGCTTCTTTGACCTCCAGATGCTATTCCCATGGCAAAGTGGAGACGGACGAGGAGTTTGACGCCCGTTGGGTTACTTATTTCAGCAAGCCTGACATCGACGCCTGGGAGCTGAGGAAAGGTGACCGCACTGGTTGCTGATTGTTCTCATTCTGTGATGAACTGTCGATCTCTTGTTAATTCCAGTGTCGTTACCTGCAGCTGTATTTTTGAATTGAAAATTGAACTGTTTTGAAAACTTGCAGCACTTTATTAACCCTAAGCTGCATAAAACACGTTGATCTGGATTAGATTCCAGGTTGTGCTCTACTTGAGCTTTGTTTTGTTTTGTAGAATTAAAAAATATAGAGGTAGTCCTCGACTTACGGCGGTCTCTACTTACGGCGTTCCATACTTACGGCGCCGCCCCCAGTGACGTCATCGCACCGTACGTTGCCTTTTTTATGCAGCATTTTGTTTTTTTAGAATTTTTTTAGAGTATTTTGTTAGCTAACAGCTTGGAAACACATTAAAACGGTGTTCTAAGTGTGCAGCTGTTGTTTTTACATTGAAAAAACGTGTTTAAAAAGACGTAGCGGCTGCCATGTGCTTTCGGTTTTGAGTTACGGACGAAAATCCGGACTTACGGCGCCATGTGCGTTTGGCTCCGACTTACGGCGTTTTCGAGTTACGAACCGTCCTTAAGTCCGGAACCCGTTCGTAAGTCGAGGACTACCTGTACATATATTACTTAAAAGTATAGTGTTCTCAAATGACTGGGGCAGCTAAAGAATAATCGGTGATGGCCAAGGCCACCATTGGCCACCCCCTGGCTCCACCACTGCATCTGGTTGATAAAACTGCTCCCTCCACTTGTCAGAATCTGTCACTCTGCACCGCCTCAGAAAAGTGGAAAACCCCACTTCTGTTCTTATGCAGCGTAACTCCTATCAACTTGAATGTCTTGCACCAAAAACATTAAGGCCAGAGGTTCTCAGAATAGTCTCTGTCTTCTGGTGTTTTGTTGGCAGATTGGAGAGAGGGGGCTGAATCTGTCAGGAGGGCAGAAGCAGAGGATCAGCCTGGCCAGAGCCGTCTATTCCAACAAGGACATCTTCCTCCTCGATGACCCGCTGTCCGCCGTCGACGCCCATGTGGGAAAACACATTTTTGAAAAATGCATAAAAAAGGAGCTTCAAGGAAAATCTATCATACTAATTACACACCAACTCCAGGTGAGACTGTAAACATGGTCTTATTCTGTTCTGAAAGCATTTGGGTGTCTGAAGTGAGCAAAAATTCAAACATAAAGTTTCTCTGTCACGATGCAAAAAGGAAGAAGCGAGTAAAGATAATGGATGGATGGTTGGATGGATATTGTGGAGCCACTTTCTGAAATTCTGTTGGTGATTCAGATAAGCTCAAATCATTCAGCTCAAAGGTGAACTGGTCAGTCTCCACCGTGACCTGAACATGGAAAATCACAGCTCTGTTGTTTTCTAAGCTTATCTTACAAAAGACACTTGATCTTAAATATTTTACTTAATTGAGAACGACAAATCATAATCAAGTTCAAATTTACTTGATAAGCCACTTTTCTTGAGACAAACTTATGTGAAAGTCATAGTTAAAGTAAAACCGTTTACAATGGCTCATTTCATGTTTTATGAAATCATCTATTTGCCAGTGATTGACATAAAGGAACTAATGTGTTTTTCTCAAGTTGTCCCTATCATGCAGACATCTTTAATCTGGAGCCCTTTTACCAAAAGATGATTGTTTAATTAAGGCCACGGTTATTAAACTGACTGTGAAGGGGAGGCAGCGAGCAGGTGGTGCATTTGGGTTTAAGAACAATGTCCATTCTAACCTGTGGTGCTGCGGTCCATCCTCGTGCTCAGGGACGTCTGTCTCTGTGAGGTTCCTCCTAAAATCCTTCCACTGGCTCTAAAAGATGGCATTCTGTTGCCTCCATGACTTGAACTTTTAACCTTTGCCAACTGACCAGAGTAACATATTTAAAGTAACTTTTAAACAAATTGATAAAAAAAAAATCTGCTCTTTGAAAAATGTTATCGTTTCTTCACAATCATCCCCTCAGTTCATTGCACTAGTCCACAAGGAAGAAAAGAGGAAGTCCTGCTGTTTAAGAGTCAATTTTAAAAAGTCAGACATATTAATATTTAGTGTAGTGTGCTCTGTTTGGAGTGTGTGCTGGCATGAGCTGCTTTCCAGTAAGGTTTGTGGACATGCTTTAATCTGATTTTTATCTTCGCTTTTCTCTTGAAGTATTTGGAGTTCTGCGATGACATCATGGTTCTAGAGGACGGGACAGTCCGTGAGGCTGGGAATCATCAAACGCTGATGAAACTCAATGGACGCTATGCTCAGATGATCATCAACTACCACATGGAACAGTCCAAAGTAAGAGCGTCACAATGTTTTTTTTTTTCCTTTAATGCAACCATGATCCCTCCTCTTCTTGTTTTTATTGATTTACAACTCCAACGGCAGTGAAGAGAACGGTCAGCTGTAAAATGACGATGCTGCCTTGTCAAGTTGTGACTCTGTGCTCTCCATGTTTTCCATCAGACTAAGAAAGAAAAGGAGGAGGATTCAGTCGAAGATGCTCCGGAGCTGGAAGAGCTCAGGCAGCGTGCTGACAGTGGGATAGTGAACCCCGGTATGAAAACAAGGAGTGGAACTTTTAAACAAATAATTTAACTTTTGATGCTTCATTTAAGATGCAGAGAATGAAAAATAATATTCAGGTCGCAGTCAGAAATTTGTGGTGATTTTAAAGGAATAAAACTCTGGAGATGGTTTATAGATGAGAATCAGTCGTGTGCACTTCTGTGCAGACATAAAGACTGTAAGTAAAGGCAACTGTGACCAGGAGGATGTTGAAGGCTGAAACCTTTACACACAGCTTTGTAAAGCTGATAAGAGTCAACATTAAACCAGACTTTACTGCTCTCTGCTGGTCTCGTAACATTTTAGCTTCTTGTTTACTACAGAAAGATGGAGGTAAAAAATAAATCTGCACCTGATTTTTGTGGTTAGGGCTCAGAGTTGGTTTACCGTTAGGAACAAATGTCAGCTGCTGCATGTTAAACTGTATCCCAGCCACGAATATGCACAGCTAAATAAAATCTTTGCCATGTTTCAGCATTCGACATGTCAGATGAAAAGGAGGATGGAACGACAGCCGGTCAAAAAGGTGAGTCTGCTGAACTGATCAGGGTAATTGGTTTTGTGTCAGGACAAAAGTGCAAAGTTTTTGTGTTTCCGTCTGTGTCATGCTCACGTCTAATCTGATGTAGCACAAAAAACATCTTAGGAAAATACTGCATTTTCTTGTTATTTAGGGATACTTTACTTTACTTCAAGGGTTAGTTACAAGTCTGAAAAATAGTGTTTTTATTCCACAAAATGTTTAAAACACTTTTTTAAATAGACCATCCCATACAATATTTATACTGTTGGGCTTTTTTTTTTTTTTTTTGTATCAACTCACATTTTCAAAGCTTTTCTACACTGCTAAAGCTGGTGCTGGTGAACCCAGTTGTGCAGGCAAACAGGCGAGGACTCAGGGGATATATGAAATAAAGAATTGCCCCAGAGAATTTTGAATAAAGTAAATGCCATTTCCTGCACTCTGATGTATTTTAGATTAACATGAAACAAAACATGTAAACTTTGTTATTATTGAAATCTCTGACTGCAAAGCTGCAGCTCTGCAGGTAAGGGGTGTTCACTTTAGGACAAATTGAGGTCTCTGATTGGCCAGTTGCTGACGTGCCTACTGTATTGATTGACAGGTGATGCGACTCGTGCAAAAAAAAAAAAATCATAGATTTTACTGGTCCGTTTGAGACTGTTGTAATTTATTCCATAGTTATTCAACATTTATTCAATATTTTGGTGAATCTAAGGTTTAAGAACCATTTCCTTACAAAATCCTAATGATGGTTTCTTAATTTTTCAGATATGCTGGATTAAAATTTAGGAGTGCTCAAGAAGGGTGTGATGGGCACCTACATGATGCTCAGCTTTGTCAAAGGAAATGTTATTCAGCAGCAAGAAACTGCCAAGAGACTGTATGGAGTCTGTCAAAATAAAATATAAATTATTAAAATAAAAAAAATTAATGCATTAGTTAGTCACTCCAGCTGTGTAGTGTCATTGCAGTACAGGTAGTCCCCGGTTTACGGCCGAGTTCCGTTACAACGGCCTGGCCGTATACTGATTTAGACTTAAACCGAAACTGCTCGCACGTGGCGGCCGTAAACGCGGATTTTAGGCTTAAACCGAAACTGAAAGCACATGGCGGCCGTAACGTCTTTTTAAA
>JARVLU010000599.1:22906645-22921934 GCA_031762415.1 Simpsonichthys santanae | reverse complement strand
CGTTTCATCACATGTACCACATGTGGTGCAAATGACAATAAAGATTCTCTGACTCTCTGACTCTGACTCTGATTTATTAAACAGCTTGGTATAATTTTAACAAGCTTTTATAAATAACAAAATGAAACTAAAATCCATACACCCACTTGTGTGTACTGCTACATTAATATTGACTTGCACAAAGTTGTTTTATTATGCTTAAGTTTTGCTTGGAAGCCCAGTTAAAGATGTTTTCCCACTGCAAAAGATTTCTTACATCCTACCCTACATTTCGTTATAAAAGGTACCAAAACTGCTTAAGAATATATTTGCATAATTCTTTTTTTTTCTCTCCCTTGTTCTGGATTTACATTTCCTCCCTGCGGTATTTTGGCTAGTAAAATAGCAGTACACACCAAAACGTCTCTACCTGTATATTTACCGTGTTTGCTCTGACTGCACAAAACAACATCCAAGTCTTGAAGTCATCTTAAAGAAAACATTAAGTAAATTAGGAAACATTAAAGAAATCTCAGTGAGCAGTAGTAATTTGCTTTGAAAATTTCTGCCATATTAATGCAAACTCTCATTCACTGTATTAACAAGTCTGCTGAGCGTTGGGCGTTTCAAGTTTCTTTTGCTGTCATTTGTAAAACCAGACATAGACTCACCAAACCAGCTAGCTTTGTGTCTGTGTTGCAAGTGGTGAAATGCTCCCTGTCTGAAAGACAACCGCCACTACCTTGTAGAAGTCTCACAAATCTGTTTTTGTTCTTTAAATGCACTAGATTAACCTATACTGTACCTGTGTGACTGCATCTACAAGTACATCGCTAGATCAAGACAGATGGAGATGTGTCCTTTACTTATTGTAACTGATGGAAGAGTTTTTCATAGGAACTTATCAGAATCAAAGTTATAAGTTCTTAATAGTTTCTTAAGAAGAAAAGTTATAGAACCACTTTTAAGTTGAAATGTCTCTTTCATGCCTAACTTGGATAAATAAGAGCAGCATTTGAGCATCTGGTTCAGTCTCAGTACTTGGAGGCCTTGTTTAGACAGTAATGAATTAAGCAGAGTAAGCGGAGGAGGGACATCTTCTGTCAGGCCCCTGTTAGCATCTTTGTTCTGTGGCAGACACTGGGAGTACATGGTTGACCCTTTGCTCAAACTGGTCAGAAAGAGGAATCCATCAAGCTGAGTGATAGGCTAGTAGAAACAGATAATTGCCTGAAAATTGTTTACCATGTCTCACTGCTTTCATAAAATCATATAAAATTCTAATGGGGCAAAATTAAGAAGGTTGTTAAAAAAATTCAATAAAATCAAACAAGATAAATAAGCAGTAAATGAAACTGAAATCAAAATACAGAACCATTGTCTGAGTTAGGAAACTACAACTTCTGCAGTTCACAGGATGTTGAGCTGAGCTACATTTCCAGAAAGTGTTACAGGGAGCGTAAGTGGAATCAGCTTGCATGGGTAGAGTTCCTGTGTCATCTTGTAGAAGTGTCAAGAAGTGAAGGAGTACAGGAGCTAAACAACAGTGGTAACAAACATTATGGTTTCTCCAAAGTGTCCACCAGTAAAAGGTAAATATAAGACAAATAAAAAAAATTTAAAAAAAAAGAAATGATAAGAAAAGCATATTTCTATTTTAGTTTGTGAATTTGGGAAAAGTTTCAGTGTGAAACAAAGAAGGGTATAATGTCAGCTACTTATGGATAAGTTCCTTACATTTCTCTTAAGACAAGAGGTACTTGGCTGACCTCTGCTGCCTCTCAGACCAGAGCTGCAATCACAGCTTAATTGGACCCCCCCAACCCCACACTTTTTTTTTTTTTTTTTTGACTAGCTCGAATTTCGCAGCATTTTTTTCTCCTTCTCATTTTTCTTTGTAGATATGAGGTGCAAGTCCTAGTCTTTTAAATAAAGATGACTTGGAAGGATGCTTTTTTATTTGCCAATTTGTTTTAAGTAAGGATTCATGTATATGGTACAAAATGACAAAATGCCAGTTTCAATAATACTGTTTGTGAGCTGCACAATCCTTACGTCTAAGTGTCAACTAAATCCTCTCTGGATGAAATATAGTAAAAATTCCAGCGTTAGCCATTTTCAGTACAAAAAACAATATTCAACTCTTCTTTTGTTCACTACAATGTGTGTGTGTGTTTGTGTGGCAAACCAGGAATACTTGTGTACAACATGTCTGTATTTTTAGAACGTTTCAGTTCTTACATATGCACTTTAAAATAAAGATATACCAGCATGATTGGGAGAAGAAAACCATGCATAAGCAAAAGGACCACTTAAGGGCCCAGCATATTCCATCCGAAGCCGAACAGTCAACTTGCATTCATGTGGTTGCAGGACATTCGTTTTCGCACACACCTTTCATAGTCCATGACCATGAGACACACCACGCAGAGCTCCTGGGAAGCCCCTCCCACTGCAAAATATGTTACTGCAGGTTTTTATCCTGCCAGGATCTCCACTCCATCCCTTCACCTGCTGTTTGGCCACAAATCTATCATGAAGAAAGTGCCTTACTTTTCATCAGATAGACTCCTCCATACACAATGTCTGCACAATCGCCATCCAGGAGGTTTTGGCCATTTGACCATCTTAGAGTGTTTTGAAGAGTTGTACAGATGAATGTCTGAACACTTATCCACATTGACAAACACACCCACAAACATATGAACAGTTACACAATACTTGGTGCATACTCATGTGAGAAAAAGTTTGTCCTGGGCCTTGTGTCAAGAAGTGGCAGGTAAAGCTGTTCTAATAATAAAACAACACAATTTTTGTAACACATCTACGTCAATAAGCGCCAATTTCAGGACTTCAGATAGAATATGCAGGGCCCTTTAGAGCCATGGGACTCAGACTTCACAACATGGCTGACATATTTCAAGAAATGGTATTTACTATCACTTAGCTATGCTTCAGTGAGTCTTGAATATATTTTTCTAATCACGAACAGTTGTGGTAAAAATGCGTAAATATATAACTAAGAAATAAATAAGAATGTTAACCTTTACTGCTTTTCTCATAGAAAAATACAGGACAAAACAGACAATGATCTCTAATCACGTAGTCTCTTGTCCAGTTGACACATACATGTGAGGCTTGCATGATTCATGTATTGGAATGCTTAGAAATACCACTTTAACCTGTGAAGCAGATTGTGAGGCTGAGTGGAATCCTCTGGGGTCTTTAGGCAGGGCAGGCAAATGCTGGGATGCTTTTCCCACCTTGGCAAGGGGCCTCCAAGTCTTGAAAGGAAAGCAACAGCGGAAGGAAAACTTACGAGGGATTCCCATTTCCTGCCTCTGTGCATAAAAACATGCCTGTGTGTGTATGTTAATGGTTTGGGAATTCCTGCAGCTGTCCTAAATTGTGTCCGTGGGTTAAAAAAAAAGGCCCATTGACGGACTCTACATCATAGAAAATGCCAGAAGACACTCATGCAATTCTTTCATTTATTAATTTTACTCCTGTCACACCATGGTAGAGTCACAAGAATGTTTGTTAAATGTTTAGTGGAGTGCTTGATTTTATAATTGTAGTATTTGTTGCTTATAATTTAATAACCAACCAGATAACCTCATGTATGTATTAATTGTTTGTTGCAAAAAGAAACTTTGATTAATGGTTGGACATGTGCATGTAGTCATTAGGGCTGCTCACATTAGAAGAGGGTACATAACCTGATGTGTTACGACTGTTCGTCTGATCCGTTAGATTTTCCTGTCTCGCTCACAATCTCATCAGGAAAATAAAAGCCTCAACCTGGTTTGATGATGTTAACCAACCTAAAGGTTTCATTTACGCAGAAGAGGGGGCTGTCATGGTTGGATACCCAGTCACTTTGTTATTGGGGGAGGAGAGTTAGGGGAAAATGGTGTCTTTGTGCAGAAGGAGTGGTGTAAATGAGGCTGATGGATCTACGGGTGCATGATGAAGGATAAAAAGGGGAAGAAAATGAAACTGATGCAGCCTGTCAGCGCTGTCCACTTTCAATGATTAATGGCCACAGATTGTGATGGACAGAGGTAGAAAGAGAGAGCTCCTGTTCATTGAAATGAGAAGTCAAGAAGTAAGGAGGGGGACTTGAAGACAAGTGTTCCTCCATCTTTCCTAGATCTAAAAACCTACACATCAGAGCCAGAAAAGCCAAAATCCTAACTTCCTTTGTCAGGGGAAGTGTAGACTCAGCTTAAGATGGATCACATGGTGTGGTCTCACTGCTTTAAAATGACTTTAGAAAAAATATTCCTGCTTAGATTTGCACCTCGAAAAGTCATAAAGCAGGATTTGTCTGTTTCAGCAAATTGTTGTTTCCCTTGATTTGCTTAAAACATATCCAAATTTAACAAAACAATAGTAAAAGGGTAAAAGATTGAACTCATCAAAATTAATAGTTCTCATGTAGCTGCAGCGTAGCAGTGACATTTACTATGAGATGCACTTTATTTCCATAAAGAAGAAAAATGGGTTCAGGAGGCAAATGGCAAATGAAGACTCAGGCTTTTGTTTGCCTACAAACTGGCGTTAGCTCCTCTGCTGAAAATATTCAAATACAAAGCACCATATACAAATTTAAATATTTCCAAAATGAGAAAAACACAGACCCTTGAAAAAACTCAAACTTTCTTGTCATTGGTTTATTTTACCATTTAAAATCATTAGATTTTTTTGTTGTTGTCCCTGTTTAGCTTTTTCATTCTTTTTATATAGTGTGGGAAAAGTGGCCTCCCAGCAGGACATTAGAGGAAGTTCCCCAACTGTAACCCAGAGACCCGAGAGCTCTGTCCACACCAATTACACCATGAACGGGCTCCGGGGAGATCCATGTACGCATTATATTACTCCCCTGGTCAGCCTCACACTGCCCCTCGTAACCGGCGGGCCCTCTGTACAAACACCACACTACAATGAGAACATTCTCTGGCTCTTTGATATGGCCTCATTTTATTTTAGTTAACACCCCACAACTTCTGGAAAGTGGTAGCACCTGGTTGGTTGAACAATAAAACCACAAGGCACTGTCAGCCTATTGATTCATTGTATGAAGTGTTAGTTATTGTCAGACAATGTTATGTTATCTTTCTGAAATACTGCTAAAGTGTTTCTCAAAATAAACTACCGGTACTAGGTTTGTTATTTGGGCTTCAATAAATGCTCCAAATTTTGAGAAGTTAGCTTCATTAAGTACATTTTTTACAGAATTCATGCAGTTTTAATTCAGTGAGCATGTGTACAGAGTGCAGTAATAAAATGTAATGAGAAACTGACATTTTGTGTTCTCTTCTTTCATTATATCTCCATCCCTTTCCTCCTCAGCCCCTTCCAAATTCTCCTTCCCCCTCTGTTTATTGTGCTACAGTTACAACCACTGAAACTTGATAACACCATGGGGGATAGGGGTGGAGGGACACACTGCGGCCTGCTTTCTGAGGCTAGGGAGGCGTGGCTGGATTAAAGGGCCTCCTGTCCTACACGGCATGATTAATGATCTCTAAATAAGTGGGGGCTAGCGTTTTTGATGAGGGAGCTCTGACAGACAGTAGACATGGGAGTGACCGTCGTATGTCTAAATGTGTGAAGAGGTCGAAAACGGAGGATGAGGGATGAAGAGGGCAGACATGGAAACCACAGAAGAAGACAAGGGCAGACGGGCTGCCAGGATGACTGAACAGAGGTTAAAGGAGACATCAGGCAGCATTTGTAGAAACAAGGTCATGTGCTTTTCCCCCTTTCAAAGCACTTTGTCAGTGGGCTGAGGCTGACCAAGCTTACCAATCAGACAAAGATTATCGGGCAAACATTTAAGAGAAGGGCAACTGGCTACAAAGCCCACTCTCAAGAAAAGGGTGGCAACCCTAATAACACACAGCCACCAACCACTGCTTTCTAATCATTGCTCCAAGGAAAACTCCAAAAGAAGAGGCAGATTTATTCCTTTGAACAAATCCTCCTCTGCATTTAGGATCAAGCATTTTGTGGCTACCATCTTGATATATTTGGGTACTGAGATTATCTTCAACTCTGTGTCACTCCACCCAGCGGCTGGCAAATTACAGCTCAGCCTTTGTAGGGCATGCATCTCCAGTGGTTACTCTCTTCCTTCAAAACAAAAGGAAATAGTAGTTTTCCTGATGTTTTCTGTGTGTTTGGGAGACTATTCGGGGAGGTCAGATGAAAATCTTGAGACTTCTATTATATTTTTTGTTTGTTTTTTTTCCAGCCAAGGCTGTTCTGTCTTTTCCTCTGTGTTTCACCAGCCCAGCCCCTTCCTCCTCCCTGCTACTTCCTTTGTCATTTAGTCAGTCAATCTTTTCCACAGCCACCCATTACCCTGTGCTGTCCATCTTTAATTACAATCCTTCTGTATGAGGATTTGAGACTTTAAGATGCATAGCTGAAGATTCTTAATCACTATGATCATAAGTTACTGAGCGGAAAACAGTGCAAGTGCAGAACTTGTGCAGATTCACACATGCAGCAAGGTCACCTGTTGGGGTGGTGGCGGGGGTACTAGCTGCTCATACAAGAATCTTGTTTTATCTTCATTGGAAACAATCTGGAAAACTGATAGGTCAAGTAATTACCTAGTTAATACATAGGGACTTTTGTCCAGGTTGACTGGTAAGGATAGATTGAGAAATGTAAACATAGATTGTGAAGGGACTAGTCAGTTAAACCAGAAACAGGAAATGTCATGAAGTAATATAAAAGTAGCACGTGCTTGGATGCACTTAACCTTTGTATTCCATATCAAAGATAACATATGACTTGAGTTACAGCAAGCACATAAATCTACTTTGCATTCTTCCATAAAACAAATGTGAAAATCAACTGTTTTTCCACAATCTTTTAAGTAATGTTGCATCCTTTTCATAGTGGGGGGTTTCGGAAGTTGTTTGCCCATGCAACCCTCATGTGATCAACAAATTTCCCAGACTTCTGCTATCTTTGCATATCTGCATGTCTTGCTTCTCCATCTGTGTCCTGTGTGTGCTCTTAAAGCAATGTTTCCTGCCCTCCACACCCCATGATGGATGGTATGAAATGCATTACAGCCCCCAGAGGAGCCCTACACCAATACAATAGCCCTGAGCTCACTTCCAGTGTGGCTCTGCAGCAGTCCTCCATAAGCCAAAGCCACACAGTAACCAAGATCTGAGTGCAAAGGGGCCTGATGGAAAACAAGACCCTGTTTACACGACGCTGTTTAAAGTGAAACCATACAATTTCTGTTGCGTTTCAGCTGTTTGTGTAGACAACAGCAGTAAATTGTCTGACACCAAAACTTTCTGAATCCAAGTCTCAGGAGTCCTAGCACTGGTGTGAAATAGCACATGCGCACGGCTGACGGCACCAGTCAGTTATTTTTCTACACTTGCATGAACAATGGCAGATAGCAGAGTGCTGGTTGTGTTGCTCACTCTTTTCAGTTTATCAGAGCTTCTGACACCAGACATATATGTGCTACACCATATCAGGCGCCAGCAGAGACACGTTGTTCTGTCATTGACAAACAAACATCACAACACCACCAGTTACCTGGCATGGAAACTACAGCAGGGTACGGTAATTGTTTTTTACATTCTCATCCAAGCAGTGATGCTATCATACCATTACAGTGTAAACGTTCACTTTTTAACTATCAACATTAAAAAAATCTCTGTTTCCGGAGCTTGTTTGTGTGTAAACAGGCCAAAAAGGACTAAATGAATGTACTGCACAGATACTATATCTTTACATGTTGTATTTTTGTTTTATGGGGCTGAACACGCTAGAAAAAATTAGCTGTGATTACCGGTATGAGCGATAAGACTGGTTTTATTCTTCAGCAAGTAGGCTTTAAATGAAATTTTACATACTGTGGTATTAAATGTCATAATTCACTGTCCTATTTTACAAAAAGAGTACCGGTAATCTCATGAAGTCACAAGATGTTTAAGCCCTCAAGTATTCAGTTATTGTGTATATTTTCTTTTTCTTTTATATAGTTGCTGCAATAGAAAATTAAGGCACATTGTGCTTTTTAGCACCTTAACATTAAAACCATAATCTAAATCCCTGGACGACTAACACATGACTCTCTGTCATGAACTCCAAAAGCCAAAAGTCATTTACATTGATGGAAGTTAAAATTTCTAAGATAACAGTGTGACTTAACCTCGCCCCCTCCCCCCACAAGTGCTCCTTTGTTGAAATATATTTGTCTTTCTCCACAACTTATAGCTGCACATGTCTCCCATATTGATCACTGGTGCAAATAAAGCTGATGGCTTTATTTGTTGATCTAGGTGGTCATTGACTGAACCAGTTAGCTGTTTTATGAAGCTTGCTTTAAGGGACCAAGCACTCCCTCAATGCTGCACCTGCCTGCGAGGACATCACTGTCACCTTTGTGGCCTTTAAAACCGGGATAATCCGTCCAGCCTGTAAACTGCCACCAGTGCTGGCAAAACATAATTATATTCTCATGGAAAAATATTTTTTGTGTTTCCACCCTTTTCCTCCTCAATGTGATGTTTTTTTTTTTTTTTTTTTTTTTTGGAAAATCACTTCACACCGGTCACATTCTCTATGATTGGATTCAGAAGAATTTTAAACTGAATTCTGCAGCTTAATGTTAAAGTGCTTCCCGTAATAACACGTTGTTTTGTTGCTGACACATATGCATTCTTGACATTTTCTGCTTTATTTTTTTTTTTTAGAAATGGCTGTTTACAAGATCAAGCTACTGGGCCACTTTTCTCACTTGATTTTCCAGTTGCATGTAAATATAGAGCAGGGATTGTCCACTAAATTTGACTGAACAGAATTTTTAGGCATGACCTAAAAAGACAACTAATATTCTATCAGAACCTACTGACAAACAACATAAAGAACAACACAAATATGTTTTAACATGTTTTACTTTTTATTATTTATGAGTAATTTGACCAGGTAGAAAACCTGCCATGACTTTTCACCTATAAAAAGCTCACTTTACAGATGTGCAAAGCAATTTTTTTGAACAATTTAACATCTAACGACTGTATCCATACTTAAAAGCTATCAAACTTTAGCTTGCTTTTTTATATATTTGTTTTAGTAAAATTACATTCTAATTGAAGACTGAACCTCAACTACCTTCTAAACATGAATACCGGTACAACTGGTATATTGCATCAGTGTAAGAAAATCACGTCTGAGAAAATAATCAAATAAAAGATGCATTTAAAACCCTTATAGAAACGCTGATATCCCCATGTTTGCTATTTTATGTTGATATTGATTAGTGTTAATGTGGAGAGTACAGCAACGGATGCATTTGTTTTTATTCGTGCTATACATATTTATGATACGGCCGTTTAATTTCATCAAGTATCAGAACTTTTAAGTATGGATTCTACAGAAAATCTTTGACTTCATAGTCAGAAGAACTGTGCGAATAAATGGTTAAAAAATAAATAAAGAAAAAGTTTCCATACTAAAGATCTCATGTATCACTTTTAAAACAGGTGTTACTGGTTGCCTTACCTGTTGCCTTTGGTGGAACTCAAGGAGCGAAGGTATCAGGAAAGATGTTTACGTTCTCTTTGTTCTCTTTTAAGGCTATGCATTGCCAAGTGAAGATATTTACATTCAGTGTTTTTTATTTTTCGTTTATTTTTCATTTTTTCTTAACAGAGCACTTCGCTCTCAGAGTGCAGACTTACTTGTGGTTCTAGAGTAAGATCTCTCAGCTATCAGGCTCCTCTCTTGTGGAACCAACTTCCAATTTCTGTCAATCAGGCTGACACAGTTTTAAGACTGGGCTTAAGGCGTTCCTTTTTGATAAATCCTATAGTTAGGATTGGCTTGTTATGCTGCTATAGGAGGACAAATTGACTCATTTCCTGAAATAATTTGTTAAAATTGAATAGTTTTCATCTGATACTATTTCTATCTTAACATATGATTCTTGACCTGCCATTGTGTATCTGTTCCTCCTTCCTGTTCCTCTCAAACCCAGTCGGTCAAAGCAGATGGCCGCTGGTTCTGCTAAAAGTTTCTTCCTCATGAGGGAGTTTTTCCTTTCCACTGTCACCTTAATGCTTGCTCAAGATGAGAGCTCTGCGATGGAGTTAAACTCAAAGCAGTCTGCTCCTCAGATAAATGCTATTAACTTGTTTTTATATATGTACTGTATATGAATGTTTCTGTTCAGTGTCCTGAGATGACTTCTGTTGTGACTTGGCACTATATAAATAAAATGAACAGAATTGAATTGAATTGAATTAAAGTTGCTGTTGAAGGCTCTCTGTCATTCGAGCCAGTTTAAATAAAGTGTAAATAAGTTTAAATAAAGCAGACTTCTTTGAAGAAATTTCACCTCTCATCCGAGGCGTTTTTTTCAGTTTATTACAACATTCTAAATTCAGCTGTGTGCAGTTGTTTGTGTCTGATGTACGCCATGCATAAATGCTCCTTTGAGAAATAAAAATACTTGTGCTCTTCATTACACTTGCACCATAAGACACCTCAGCCTCTTTCAGGGTGTCCACTCATTCATCCGTCCCTCTCTGTTAGTGTTGATTAGGGTCTTGTCAGTTGATCTGCTGGGTCTCTGGGGATTGAGTGGACTTGGGTTACAGTTGAAGAGGCCATCTCACTTTTCGCGCCATCCAACCTTTTCAAGCCCCCTCCCCCTTTTTTCACCAGGTGACCCATCTTTATGACCCACAGAGGAGTCAAGTTTCTTTCTTTCTGTGTCTAACACCATGGATAAGCTGTCAAGATTGAGACCCACCTGAAAAAAAAGGAAAGAAATGCATCAGTATTTCAGAAAGATTTATTGCAATTTTTTTTGTTAAGAAAAACTTTTAGTCGTGTAATTCAGTTTCTAATAGAGTCATTGTGTGCAGTCTGGCAGGTTTTCCAATACTTGTACTAAGATTTGCAGCAGCTGACCTTTGTTTGGAGATCTGCAAGTTTTTCTTAGTTTTACACCACAAAAGACAGCTCTTTTTTTACTGACTGCCTGCACGCTGTAAAAACACTTAAGAAAAAGCTTATCTCCCTCTTTCTTTAGTTAATACAGTTTAGTTTTAGTTCTTCTTGTTTAAAAGTTGCAAAGATTAATGGCTGATCAATAAGGTAATTCAAGCGGCCCTTTTCCATTATATGGTACAATACAGTGCTATACAGCTCACATTTTGTTAATGTTTTCTTTTCAAAGGCAGGACTGTGTTACGGAGAATAATGTGCTCCTCTGGTACTCCCTCAGTCAAGTGTCTAAACAAGCCAAACAAGTACTTTACAGTGAAATGTCGAAATAGCTGATTGGTCAAAAAAAATGATCACCTGTGTGTGTGTGTGCACGCAAGTGTGTCGGTGTGTCTTTTCAGCAGTGCATAGACACACATTCCCCTGTTTTATGAAGTCACCAGAATGTCTGCTATTCAATAACAACATAAATCTTATCTCTCATTTGTTCACACAGATTGAATCTTTTGCACATGATTAATGAGCTCGAGCATGTTTATTACCTGCAAATATGGATTTGCAGATTGATTTTTATTTTTTCTTTGCTGGGTGGAGTTGAGCTCTGTAGCACTTGGGCATTATGGTCACTTACAAAAGATATTCAAAACCTCATGGACTAAAAGCCTGTCACAAACTCATTCAGAGCGAAACCTCTTTTTTTCTTTTCTCTATACTTTTTACTTGTAAGCTCATTTGGATAAAAGTGTCTCCTAAATCAATGCAATATAACAAAAACACAGGATAGGTGTGGCTCCTTGTATTGCAGTTTTACACACTCTGCAATGATAAACATCTGATCCCGCCCAAGTCGAGAGGATATTGTCTGCAGTGGAAAATTAAGCAGTGAAGAGCTCAGCTAAGTAATGGAAAAACACCACTACAAGGAGCTCCCCTCATTGTTAAAATGGGGAATATGCATTGTTGTGTGCAGTCTGTCAGACTCTAATATGTGGACTAGGCACTGGGAGATTTGCAGCAGCTGACCTTTGTTTGGAAGCTTGCCAGTTTTTCTCAGTTTTACACCACAGAAGACAGCTCTTTTATTTACTGTCTGCCTCCCTGCTCTAATAACTCATAGCTCCTCTCACTGTCCCCTCAGTAAACACAGCTTCTTCAGCCATTATTGCCTGTTTACTTTGTTCACCTTAATATCGGTTTTGTTTAGACAGCATTCCAATTGGAAGGCAGCGTAAACTGAGAAGGATCTGTTGGGCTTTGATTTAGAAGAAAAGATCAATCTGAACTTTACATTATTTTCATTGTGTGATAAATAAATAATGCAGGAGAGCGATATGCATGTGTTTTTAATGACATCGTTTTCATGTGCTTCACTGAAGAGTGCATGGTATTAGCAAACCTTGTGTTTCTTTTATTTATCTCTTTACTGCATTACTAATAAACAAATGCTGTTCTGGTGTTGCTCAGCCTGTTTATTTCTCTTCGAGCCACATTTAGATTCATATAAAAAATTATTTGTTTTCTTAACACATCACAGTTTGATACGATTGTCAAAAATATTTTATATGTACATTTTTTTTTCCTCTGCCGTTTTCTTTGTTAGTGAAGATTCCTTGCACTTTTATCAGTAAAACCGTCATTTCAGATACAGCTGGATCTGTGAAGATTAACCACCTAATACAAGGAATGGCCTTCCTTTCTCTATGTGTGTATACAAACTATATATGTGTGCATGTGTGTGTTTACCAGCTGTAGCTTTAACTTCATGCTCAGAATAGCTATGTATCTATAGCGTATCATTACATTTACCTTCCCTTATGTAGAGGGGACCTATCTTAACACTTGATATGAATTGGTCTGTCACGTGAGTGGTGGCTCTGCCTGCACTAAAGATAGCAAATTCCACACACTCCAGGCTTTTTTACCTTTTATGTCCTTGTCTGCACATTAAAAATAAAACAAACATGCCCCAGCATACAGCAGGGCCCTGACAATATGCTGGCCCGACGTATGAACATATAAACTTAACAGCCAGGGTCTGCCTACATAAGGTAAACTCCCAGCATGTGGAGCCCAGACAACCGTCTCTTCTGTCAGTGTCTCTCTGCTCAATGTTAATGAAGGATTTGGGCTGTTCTCTGTTACTATTCTCTGAAAATTAAACAGATATTTAAAGGCTATTATTGCAAGGAGCAGGCAAAAAATAACTTAAATATGGACCTCTATGGTTACCTAAATATAACCAGGTGACTGAGGTACTAACAATAACAAACATCTCTATAGCAGATTATTGTAAGTAAAGATTTATATAAATACTGCATTACCCCCGCTTAGTCTAGTTTAAAATACCAGCAATAACACTGGTGGCAGTTTGTGTCATCAAGTAATTAATCCTAATGACGTTTAGAAATGCAGAGTTTTGTACAGTGTAAACACATTATAACATGCTGGAATTTATTTTTCTTACCATCAATTGCTTTATTTAAAAAATGCATGTATTTAAGGTGGATGGAGGGAATATTTTGGATAGAAGAAACAGCCCTGGTTTGGTGTGAGCTGGTGTGTCAATGTTGTGATTTTGGTTGAGTGGAAGAGGAGGAGGAAGGTGTGGATGGGTGGTGGAGTGTGAGTAAAAGGACTCAGACACTGCCATGAGGCCAGGGGCTGTTTGTGTTGGCGGACACCTTCCTTACAGCCATAATCCAGTCTTTCTCCAGCTGGCTAACTACTACTACACCTCCCCCTTCCTTTATTCTTTTTTTCCTCCATCCCTCTTTCCTTACCTCCTAAAAACAGCACATACAAACACTTCACACTTTCTGTTTTTATTCCTTTTTACTGATCTCTGCATGATTTTCTCTTTTAGGACATATGATACGAATCAAATAAACAAATCAACAAGGAATATATTAGAGGATAAAGCACGGGCATGATCGTTTGTGCTGTTTTCTTTATTCTCTCTTTTTTTCTTTCTTTACTGTAGATGGCAGTGAAACCTCACACCAGCCACTGCTCATTCAGTAAAAAATTCATTTCCTGTGTGTTGGCCGCTGTAAGGCTGTCGCCATGTCTCTTAATTATTTAGGGAATGCCCATCAAGTGAAGTCAGCAATATTTAATTTACCACCACTGGCGTCAGGGGCGTCCAATTGATTTATTATAGAGTCTCTTTTAATGTGAACAGCTGTTTCCTGCTAAAAATAAGGTGGGGGTCAGATGAAATGACCTTGTTTTGGTGGGGGGGCTTGCAATGAGATTGAAAGTCTGAACTATATTGGAAAGGCAAAATGTTTATTTTGGATCCAGACCTCCTGCTTCTTTTTGCTTATCTCAGTCTTCTTACAGTCTAATCAATATTTTCCATCTTCTAAGGACAAATAAAAGCAGGTTTTCTCCTGGTGACATATTTTACGGCACACAATTACACGTTTTATTTTGAATTTGTTCTTAGGGGAGATCTGTGTTGCTGTGTGATAAATGGATTTTGTGAAGCTGCTTGATAAATAAATCAGAAGCTAAAGATATTGATCAGTCTCACACATGCACTCTTCCAAATTCAAATTCTTCAAAGACACACTGCTTCCTTTTTTCCTGAAGTCCAGCCGTTTGAAGGTCCAGTCGTGTAGCTCTTGTGTTCACAGCAGAGGTTGGAGGAAGGACTTAGGGAGTGGTTCAGGGGCCCTCAGCCTCAGCACTTCCCACCAAGGTGACCTTTGACCCCTTATGTCATTAATCACTAGGCTCCTGATGGTCCTGTCCCTGGGGAAAAATCAGTCCGGGGCAAAGGATGATGGGAGGTGAAGCCTGCAGCCAATTACAGATTGGCTAAGAGCGAGCGATTGGACTATTTTATTATTTTTTACAGGGAGATGAAAAATCCAGTAGTTCCCTACCTGAGGCCTCACGTCAAGAAGTGATCTGGTATCGTTGATGATTGAAGTGTTTTTAGACGTTTCTATAGGAAACCGCTTTCAAATTGGACTAAAAGCAGCCATATAGATGAGCGCTGCTGTAAGGATCAAAAGACTTGTTTGGTTTAGTGCAGCTCCAATTAAGCCTTTTAGTGCTGAATGTCTGCAGGTTAGAAACAACAGATGTTGGGCAGAAAGTGCACACCATTTGTTTGGTTTTCTCAAATGAGCAAACTCGGCTTAATTGCCCAGGTTTTGCTAATGTGATTGTGTGTGTGTGTGTGTGTGTGTGTGTGTGTGTGGGTGTGTGTGTATTTAGCCTTTAATAGCCTCACTCCCAAATCTGCTTCTTTAAATTGAGAAAGCTCCTCGGATGAGGAACGAAACGTCTTTCTTACTACAAA
>JARVLU010000599.1:22598974-22612809 GCA_031762415.1 Simpsonichthys santanae | reverse complement strand
CCCCCACCACTCCTTTTGTGTTTTTTCTTTTCTATACTTTTGTCTGTTTGTCTGTCTAAAACAGGTCTCACTTTTAAATGAGTCTCCAAGGCTCAATGTGATAAATCTGTATAAATAAAGGTTTAATGGAGAAAAAAATCACATAGGAGCTGCCCCTTCAAGTAAACATGTCCACTTCTACTCTGAAAAAAATCTACGCCCCTAAAGTACAGACATGGGCAATTTAATTAAAAACACAAATCATAATTAAACACCAAAACTAAATTGCAAATCAGTTTTATAGTTTAAGTGGGTCGTAGATAAAATTTTGATTATTTATTAGAAGTACAAGAGAAATGTTAGATGTTTATTCACGTGACGTACATCACTTATCAAAATAATAGCGATCAAAATGTTGAAAAGAAAGTCCAATTTACTTTCATTTTTAAAAAAAATTATTCTCATAGAACAACTAAACAACCAAGAAGTGAAGCATATGAAGGCAGTGGCGATAGTACTCTGTGGGGGTGGGGGGTGGGTGCTTGAGAGAGCCAGAGCATGCTCTTATCACACAAAGAGAAAAACTAACATGAACATCGAACGTTAACCACCTGCTAAAATACACCAGAATGCAGGAAATGGCATCTACTTTGTTCACAATTGTCTGAAACGCTGTCTGGTTCCACAAACTATGCTAATATTCTGTCCACACATTTAAAATAATGTTCTTCTGTTCACCATCTATAGGTGTTTCTTTTGTATGGCCAAATATTGTTAATTTAGTCTTTGCACTATTAATTTGTTCATTTGTTATTTTTACCAAAAGAAAAACTTCTGCAAACCCATCTTTGCTGATATTGTTAAAGTTGTGTCATCTGCATACAATGAAACAACAAGTTTCATATAACCGTCAGTATGATAAAACTGAACATGAGCATTTAATGATGAATTCTCCTCTAAATCATTTAGACACAAGGCAACTGACAGTGGTGATACATTTTCACAGTCTTACACCCAACGAGCTCCCCCCAAAAAAGACAAACAAAAACATTCTGGCGTCAGTCTGGCGTTCTGGCACATTCGAGGTATAATTTCTTTGGAAAACAACGGCTGCGGGTAGATTTGTCAGGTGGGCTGTAATCTGCGTCTATAGTCTGCTGTTTGTCCGAGCGCTCATCCTCCAGCCTGAGCAGACAGAGGAGCAGGGGAAGTGACAGGATGAGGACGGCTTGCCCCCCCCCCCCCTCCCCACGTGCACACGAACAAACACTGACTCACGCTCTCCTCCTCACACGGGGATCAACACAACCTAAAGAGTGTGTGCAGTGTGCACATTTGGTGTTTACAGACATGAGGCCTCCGAGGATGGCTGGACTTCAGAGGCAGCGATGTGTGAGAGCTGAGATCAGACGAGGTCAGCGGGGACCCGTGCAGCAACACTCGTGCGTGTGCGTGTGTGTGAGAGAGAGCGAGACAGAGATGTTGAACTTGGGGGTGAAGGGAGAAGATGCCCTCCGTTTCAGCACATGTCAGAACATTGACATTTTGCTGACAGTAAAAGAATTTAAAAAAATGTTCAGGGTTGAGATCCAGCCCACTAAAAGGCAAAATGTCCATTTGCACAAGTAAAAACAAATGTCACATATCTATTAATAGATACACCACACATGTGAACAGCATATACACCCCCCCCCCCCCCCACTCAGATCTGGCCCAGCTCCACAAAGCCTCATGTCTGCTGTGGTTCAGCTGTCCTGACTGGCTGCTCACTGGGACCATGCTAACATTCGTACGCTCGTGATTCGACTGAATGAACAGATTGAGAGGCTACACATGAAACAAGCACACACATCCTGGTGCATGCTCAATAATCCATGTAGAAAAATCTAACAAACTTAAATCAGGGCCTCTGGACGGATTAATAATAATAAAAATAACTTGTTGAAATGTTTCATCTTTAATCCAAAAGACTTCTTCAGTCTGAGGAGCTCTACTGTCTTTTAAATGGCACCTTCTCATACTGGATCAACCAGTTTTTTGCTGACAGCCAAAACTAGCTGTTCACATGAACAAGGAGGACCATCAGCCCAACGACTGATCATTTGGGCCCTGATGGTCACTTGCTATTCACAGGAGGCTGAGTGATATGAGAAGGTGCTATTTATAAGACGGAGCTTATTACAGCTCCTCAGACTGAAGAAGTCTTTTGGATTAAAGACGCAACGTTTCAAGTTTTTTTAAATTTTGATTTTTTTAAACCCGTCCAGAGGACCTGACTTAACTTTGTTAGCAGCATCTGCACACGTTCAGTGACTTTACTTGACTTGATTATATTAGGAGCTGGATCAGCGTGGCACTCGGGGCTGAAGATGCTGCAATCTGCTCGTCTTTGTTGAAAAAATTCAAAGAAAATCCAGAGGAAAGTGCTCTGCATTTTGACTTGTTTTCATTATACAGTATTCTCATATATTGGCCCATTTTAAGCAGGGCAGATTATAACTTTGAGCCAGACTGCAGAGTTTCTGGGGTCAGACGGTGGACGTTGGGGCTCACAGTGTGAATGAAGAGTGTTTATTTTAAATAGGAACAAGCTGAGTTCTGCCCTGACTCAACAGCATTAGACTCTGCTCTGGAGAACGTCATCTTTTCAGTGACGCCAAAGCCTACGTGTGCTTGCTCCAGAAGGCGGACAGAGGAGGGTGCTGCAGAGTTGGGGTCATGACTTATGCCATCATTTATCATTGCATTAAAAAAGTGGAGAGGGTACATACTGTGGTAAGGACAAAAAGGTTGCATGTTATTAGCATGTTGAGCACTCGTCAGCATCGCTCCTTTAGCGTGTGTCTCTGGATGCCAGAAGCTGTTTCATTTAATTTTATGTTTTGAGACTCGTGTGCTTCTGTGAGCGTTTCCCTGCGAGTAGTTCGGCACACGTGTGTGGAAGAGGAAGTCAAAAAAGCAGATGGAGGTCCATGCTTCAGGCGGAGCTCAGAGTCACAACAAGGCGATGGGATGAACACAGAAGGTCGTGACGCAAAACAGGATAAGCAGAGCACACACTGTGGGGTACATACAGCACTAAAGATGAGCGCTTTGATAAATGCTCCGTGCTGAAGGTAAGCACACCCACTAAGTCTAAATTAAAAAATGCTAACAAATGCAAGGGGGGTTGGTGAGGATTAAACCTTAGAAATAAACGCTATATCTTTTCTTTAGTTTTCTCCTGGATGGTGTTTACTTTTGATAGGTTCTGGCTGGTTGATGTGAACATCTGCTGTGTTGTTCCTTTCAGTTCCACTGCTCTGTCACTTTAGAAAGATGTGGAAGGAAGAGATGAAGTGACAATTCACGGATTGCTCAATAGGCCCCTTTTCTGACAGCATCCAGCTGCCGGTGGTGAGCACAGCTGCAGCTGCTCATCTCTGAGGGGTGGAGCACTTACAGCGCCTCCGTAAGAGAGTCAGACTGAAGGACTTGGTCTGAAAGAGAAACTCATCTTTATGCAGCTTTCTTCATATCAACACGTTTACCACTTCAGAAAAAAAAATAAAAAATTGAAATAGAAGAATTTACCAAGATCAGGACAAACTACTTTTTTTTTTTTTTTTTAACTCTAACTGTTTGGCTAAATAAGTTAGTTTTTTTTAAGTGGTATTCTGTGGAGTAGTTCTCAATGATCAGTATCCTACCTGCAGTAGATATCATTCAGACAAGTTAGTGGACAGTCATAACAAGGCCAAAGCAGGTTTTTGTTACCTCTGAAGAAAACTCCAATATAAAAATTTCCAACATTTATGCAACTGGTATTTTATAAACTATTACACAACAGTCACTTTTGCGTTAGTTTTTATTATTATTATTATTTTACTTCCGTAGTTACACAATAGTCAGAGTCAGTCTGCAGTTGATTATGAGTAAAGCCTGGTTTGTAGTCCACAATAAGCAATATTTTTTAAGTAAAACTTTGTGTTTAACTGATGTGGTTGCATGACAAAAAATGTTTTCTTTTTTCCGGATGAGACCATCTTGTGCTTTGCCCACAGGCAGAACTACCGTAATTTCCGTAATATTGAGCGCACCTGAATATAAGCCATGCCTATTAAATTTAAAACGAAAAAAAAAAAAAAAAAAAGTGATACATATATGGGCCACACTTGTCTATAAGCTGTAGGTGTCCATGTTGTAACATGAGATATTTACACGGAAAGGTCTTTAAAACTTTTGTACCATGCCCCCAGGGAGGGGGGGGGGGGGAACAAGATTCTTTGGTCCACTGTGACCTGTTCAGTAATTTCATTGGTCTGATTTATTTATTTATTTATTTATTTATTTATTTATTTATTTATTTATTTATTTTATCTTTATTTATACAGATATTCTCATGAGTCATGAGGACCCACCCTCCAAGAGAGACATGTAATGGGCAGCTATGTGAGCACCAGGGTGTGACGAGGCTAAATGTTTTGGCGGCATGAAGCTTGTCCAAAAATAAACAAATCCATATCTAAAAAAGTTAAATCTGGTCCTCTGGACCGGACTTAACTTTTTTAGATATTTCTATCTGGATTATTGAGCATGTATCAGGAAATAAATCCATAAATTAGCGGCAGCATTGTATAAGCCGCAAGGCTCAAAGCCGTTGAAAAATGTAGCGGCTTATAGTCCAGAAATTACGGTAATTTCTCACAGGTGCATGCATCAAGCGTTGTGTGATTGGTCAGAATTTTGTGGGCGTTTGTTTATGAAAAGTGGCTGCAATCAGATGTAAGAACAGCATCTGCTGGAAAGTTATTGACCGACGTAAGAAACAAACATTCTTTTTGCCAGCTGTGTTTTTATTATGTGTGCAGCAGTGGGAAGGTCTACCAGGATTTATCCCCTTGCAGTTACTCTTTGAGTAGTCGTCCATGTGAAAAAGACCATCTCACAATCACATCTGATGTCTTGTGAAGTATAACCAGGTTTAAGCATCAAGAACAGACCTATTAACCTAAAATAACTAAATATAGTTTATTTATATGGCACAAAGTCACATCAGAAGTTATCTCAAGAACCGTACAAAAGCTTTCTCATTCATAAAAAAGCCACTTAGTAAAAGTTATCTATTTGAGGAAGCCAGGAGATTGTCTTGAATGGCCACTTTGACGCAGTCCCATTTAAGTGATGGTCCTGCAGTGTGATGATGTTTGTAGTTCATCCTGAAGTCTGAGCTTGTGTTCCAGTCTCAACTACCTGAGATATGAACAAAATAATAAACAAAAAAATTACTTGTAGCCTCCTTTGTGGGTAATTTTATTTATTGCTTATATTTAGTAACTGCCACAGCATTTATAACCTTAGCTTCTTTGTAATTCCTGCTTCCAAATGGCCTTTCAAAAATATTATGAGGGCCTGCCAAGGATGAACAACCCCACAGCATGATCCTGCTACCACTGTGCTTCAGGGTGGGAGGTGTTTTCTGTGGTCATGGTCCAGTTTAGAGAAGAACTGTGCTTCTTCGCTCTAAGACTGCAGGTTTACTTGTGGTTCCTAGAGTTTCCAAAAGCAGAATGGGAGGAAGATCTTCCAGTTCTCAGGCTCCTCTCTTGTGGAACCAACTTCCAGTTTCTGTTCGTGAGGCTGACACATTGTCCAGTTTTAAAACCGGGCTTAAGACTTTCTTTTTTGATAAATCCTATAGTTAGGGTTGGCTTAGGTTTCCTGAGCTGTCCCTTAGTTATAGGCTTTGACTGCTGGAGGACAAACTGACCACAGGGAGTTTTTCCTTTCCACTGTTGCCACTAAAAGTGAAGATTCAATGAGTCTGCTAGCTTCCTTAGATAGAGAACTTTACTAACTGGCTTTTTTATAATTGTGAATGTTTCTGTAATTGCCCTGAGACAACTTTGTTGTGAATTGGCGCTATATAAATCAACTGAATTGAGTTCATTCATTCAACCTTTATTTGAACAGGCGAGCCTCAATGAGCCATGAGGACTCATTTACAGGAGGGGCCTGAACTGTGCTTCATCCTTGAGGTGCCTTTGTGGTTTTGGTGTTTGGTTAAATAGACTTTAAGAAAAGAAATTAGGGCGTTGTTTGAATTACACAGTTATTTTAGCTTGATGTAAAGCTTTTAGTTGTTTTTAACTACAGTTTTTTGCACTAAAACAACAACATAACATTTTAAAGCAACAAAATACTCATAATTAAGTCAATTTTTACCACGTTGCATAAAAAAAAACTACTTACTGTACTGAATAAAAGACTGCCCCATAGTGCTTTCCTGAATAGCACATGCATTAGACCAGGGAGCACTCTTTTTATTTACTTTTTTTTTTTCTCAGCTATTTTGCTGCTTGTGCTTTTAAGGAGATTCAGGAATGTTTTAAGTTTGTTGCCAGCCGTGATCTATTTAGTTTATTGTTGTTTCTTTTCATCTTAAAATGATTTAGCTTCATCTGTTTGGACTATTTTGTGTTGGTTCCATGCAAAAACCCAAAAGGAGGATGAATAATTTTGGACGGCAGAGTGCTTCAAGTCTGTGGTGGATATGTTTGGTCATCACAATGCTCATCATGTGTTGCTTATAGCTGATGTTCTCTTTAGGGATGAGATGTTATGTCATCCAAAAGTGATGGCCAGCGCTGTCTGAAGTAATCTGTACCAAAACCAGCTTTTCTTTGTTTTTGTGTTCCTCTTCACATGCAGTAATTCAGGCTTGTACCCGTGGAGACACAGCAGTGGGTGAACTCGCTTTTATTGTAGTCTCCGCCAGCGGCTGTCTACGGCTCATCCTTTATAGGTCAGAGCAGACGCAGACGTTCTCAGGCCTGAAACGAGACGTGCTCGTTGCAGGATCACCATTGAATGACCTTTTTTTTTTCAAGTCTTTGCATGTACAGTACTATATTTGCTCGTTGAATTCATTAACAGACTAAGTTGTCTTGTGACTGTAACATCTTCAAATGAACGGAAAATATAAAATCAACATACACCTGTTGTTTGGATAAATGTGAGGAAATTTCCATTTGAAGGACAATGATAGTTTAAAGATTTCTCCAACAGGTGAGCCCAGTTGCAGCAAATGTCAGGAAAAAAAGCAAAAACTTGTGTTACCCATGGCTTGCAAGCTGATGTTTTAAATATATGTTATTAGGTCATAAATGTAGGACAGTGTGTCTAACCAGCTGCAACACATAAAACTTAGCAGCTGAATATTTCACTGGTCCTCTGTTTTCTTGAAACATCTCTGATTCGTCTGATCTTTTGGGAGTTGTCGTGACACCTGAGGTGAAGTACAAGCAAGCACATGGCAGGTAAAGGTAACAGGGCTGCAGAAACATGTGTAGGAGTACCACACTTTTCCTGGTGGGATGTCAGCATTTCAATGCAAACTGGATCAGGCCAAAATGATGAAAACGTTGTTAATAAAGCAGATCTGTGCTCAGGAACAAGCGTGCTTTTTTTCATTCATTTGTGCTGTGACACTTGGCTCAATCGGATCAGAACCAGGTCAACAGCTTGAGCATCTTTAGGGCTCTATGCTGGTGAAGATTCTCAGTCATCCAGGACATGATAAAATAATAAAATAATAATAATAATAATAAATAATAATAATAATAATAAAACAATTTTTTTTATTTTATCTTTAGGGCTCGTTTTATGTGTATATAATATATTAATGTTTGGAGTTAATTCATTTCAAGATGGCCACTGCACAGCTAATCCACCTTAGCTAACAAAAATGGCTAAAGCTAAGTGGATATGACAGATTTTAGTCTCAAATTAGATAACATTACTCTAAAATCCTGGCGTGAAAGGTGGTGGGTGAAATAAATTGCTTCAAATCATTCTAAGCCTTTATTTCGAAAGAATCTGACTCTAACAAGAACATTTAGACTACAAGTGGTAAATGCACTGTACTTATATATCTGTCACCTTTCTATCTTATCAAGATACTCAAAGCACTTTTCACTACGATCTGTGTCATCATTTACCCATTCATACAGCACTACAATATTTATAAAGAGATTAATCAGTGCTTTATCACATTCATACACTAATGCGACACACATCAGAGTCAATGAGGGGTTCATTGTCTTGCCCAGGGACACTTTGGCATGTGACTGCTGCTGGAATCAAACCCCAACTCTTGCATTGGAGGACGACTCAGCCACAGCCACATGTCAAACACTTTAAACAAGAAATATCAGATTAGTTTTGTCCACGAGCATTAGTGCAAAATCGGAGCAGTGTTTTTGCTGAGTCAGTAAAACTTTTTTTTAAAGAAGTCTGTGTTTTGAACTTAACTAAATGAGGACTTTCTGTGGATGAGGCTCCTGTGTTCATTAAAAAAACTGAATCAGGGTGTAGGGGTCACTGTGAGTGAGAAAATCCTACAAAGCGGAGTGTGAATCTCAAAATTGTGTGCAACTATTTGAAAACCGAAGACTTTTCTTCTAAAACACCCACACATAAGCTCGAAATTATAATTTAACATCAGAAATGCCACGAAACAATTTGTTTTCATGGAATGACTTTTGGTATCTTGGTCACGTTTGCCTGCCCCCTCTTCTCTGACCTTCACCCTTTCCCCTACCGCATCCCAGCCTGCGTTATCTCATCCTCCTGTTTCCAGTTAGACCCTCACGCTGCTGATTGTTTGCATCTATTCATGAAAGAGAATTTTCTGGTTTTCTCCCTCCACTTAAGCTCAGCCAGCACTAACGCATTGTGCTCTGATGTTCCTCTCAGGCAAGAGGTCTAAATCAGGCAGTGGAAGATGAAGCAGGGGGAGGGAGGATGGCAGGGATTTAGAGGAGGGAAGGATGGAGCGGTGGGCTTCGAGGGTGGAGGAGAGGCAGAAACCGAGCGGAGAGAGATTGAAGGAGAGAAAAGACGTGAACGAAGATATCTGAGCATGCTCTGCAGCCATATGCTCATAATTTGAGCTCACATCTGACATGTGATCCTCCATCTCTACTGTCTTTCTGAAATATCTCTGCTTTCCATAAATACCATGCTAACATGCTCCATGATGTTTGTCCAGATATCACCAGCTGCCTCGCCCATTCATTTTGAGGCCCTGCGGGTGCAAACTTGTTAATAAAGCTGATACATTCCCAAGCTTTAGAGCCACCAGAGCTGCTTATACTAATACAGGTTCATGCTTTTTGAACGTGCAGAAGTGAAGTGTGTTAACACACGCCTGTGCGGAGATAGGAGCTCCCTGTTCCCTCCGAGTGGATTTAACAGGTTGACAGCAGTTTTAGCTGAAAATAAAAAAACACTTTGAGCACCGTGAGTGGATTAAAGTACACATGGTATCGCTGACTTCACACTCGAACACAGATGTGTTTGTCTGTGGGCGAAAAAGGCGCATAAATACAATCAAAATCAGGGGATACGCAATGTAGAGGATGCAGTTGTAAGAGGACATGTTAGGATTTCAGTGTGCGGTGCAACTACATCTCCAAAAGGTCTACACATGTTTAATAAACATTTACTGTCTGCAGCCAAAAGGCAAAAGATGGGAGATAATGGTTTTTGACTGCGTCTGTATGTTTGTGTGTGTGTGTGAGTGTGTGTGTAATTGTCTTGTCTACTAAAATCTCACAAATCACAAAATGGATTTTAATGAAACTTCCAGAAATGGATCATTTAACATACATATACAGTTGCTTAATGTTAGGTGTCGACCTAATTTAAGAAAGTCACAGTGAACTGACCTTACCGAGCATTAAAATGGCTGCAAATCAGACATTTCTTTTACGTATATCGGACTAAAATTCAGCGTGATAGTAGCTGAGCATCATCCTCAACACTTACTAAGAGCGCTAGCAGATCGTTATCTTTGCTTAAAACTTCAGCTTTTACTTTTGGAGTCAACCTTCTACGTCTGTTAGCAAAACATATTATGAAGCACTGAACAGATTTCAGTGAAACACTCTGAAATGAATCATTGAACAAATAAATTTACATCAGTCCAATTCAAGATGTTTGCCAGTTGGATGACTTCACCAAACACCAACATGCTTATAACTCAGTCATGTTTATAGCTATTAAGCTAAATTATGCTGTGAGAGTAGTCCTGCTCAACACAAGCTCAGAGCATTAATATGTCGTGAAAGTTATGTTTGAATTGTTGCATTGACGTTTGGAGCCATCTCTGTTTGTCTGTCAGCAAAAGAGTCCCTGAACATCTCAACAGCTTTTAAAAACACCAAGAAAGACATTTTTGGATCTCCATCTACTGATGTAAATCAATCGTATTTAAATTGGCCATCGCAGTTATTAGACTTTAACCAACACAAAAATGGCTATTAGTCATATTTACAGATGTGAGTGAGTAATGGTAGTAACTGAGTCATTCACAAAAAGCACTTTGACCTCTAACATATTTTCAAGATCTTACAATTTTTTACAAGATTGTTTTTGAAGTTTGATCAAAATGACTATAACGGTAATTTTTCAACACAGCATGGTTTGAGTCTAAAACTCAGTTATGAAAATAGATGAGCAATGTGCTAGATTGATTTTAAAACCCATTGTGTGAGCCTGACTCCTCCAACAGTGTAAACTGGCTGCAGGAGCTGGCTTTTATTCAGGAGCTCAAGTGATGAATGGGGAGACGGCGCTGGATCGAGTCGAGGTCAAGCCTTCGTGCAGAGACAGTACCAGCATTGTCATGCTGAAACAGGAAAGGTCATTTTTACAAAAATCAAATAAATAAAATGCCACAAAGACTCGCTTATACAAGATGTTTTCCAAACACAACAGCTGGATGAATTCATCACCAGGAAAATTAAAAAGAAATTACCCCAAAAGTTTTAAAAAAAATCCCTTTCTAACAGGATTCTAACTTTTTTCCAAAGGTGACTCAACCTGCAGACTAAATAGAAAACTGACAGCTGAGGAAACAGCACATGGAAACTGGTAAAACATCATCAGAAACATATACTGTAGTTTATTAAAAAAACTAAATGTAGTAAAGGCAGCATTGTATTTGAAATTACGCATTCGGCTCATATTCTTGCATAGCAAAGATTGAAACTAAAATCATATGTAACATAATAGTGCTCTAATGTGTGTTGAGGGCAACTCTTGGTTACTAAACATTTATCTAAATGTCTGTAAAATTGACTGTTATCGCTGTTTCTGTGTTAGCTGAGTCCATTTGATTGTGGTGGGAAAACTTCTTCAGGATGCCGCCAAAAGTTAATCATTCGCAGGTGCGCATGATTAGTGTCTGAGATGTTTGTTAAAATGTGTCTAGTTGTTCAGGACATATTTTACTAACAAGTAGACAGGGTTGATTACAACAGTTAATGCGATACAGACCAGAAAGCTGCAAGAACTAAGTTGGGAACAGGTTAAACCATTAGCACAACAGTAAGCAGGCTTTTGCATTTTAATTACATTGTGGAGAAAACTTGTCACAGTTTGGTAATTTGGATGCTAAAATATTAAAATCCTGCATAATAATAGTAATAATAGTTGATATGTCTATTTTTAATAGCTGAGGTCCACATAAAGTCATTATTGCAAAGGTTTGGACAGGAAACTTGATGAAAATACAACATTTGACATTTAAACAGATTAAAATTACTCATGTTAGAATTATAAATGCAAGTAGTTTATAACAGTTCTAAAGGGGTCAAGGCAGAGGAGCTAAAGAGCCACACATTGCTCCAGAGCCACAGGTTGAAGACCTTTTGATCTAGAGAAAAACTCGTTGCCAGAAGATCAAAGTTCATGCTCAATAATCTAGGTAAAAAAAAAAAAAATCCAACAAAGTTTGGTCAGGTCAGGTTTGTTTTATTTTTATGTTTTTTGTTGTTGTTGTTGAGACGGTTCGTCCTTCATCCAAAGGATTTCATCAGTCCGAGGAGCCACAACAAACTCAGTCCCACAAGCAGTACAATAACATAGTGGACCATCTAATTTGATGGCGTCGATGGGGAGACAGGGCGGGCCCCAGAAACCATTTTATCACCAGCAAACTGGTTGGTCCACTATGTGAGTGTGCTGCTTGTGGAACTCAGTTTGTTGTGGCTCCTCGGACTGATGAAATCCTTTGGATGAAGGACAAAATGTCTCAACAAAAATAAATAAATAAACATCCAGATGACCTGACTGAACTTTGTTGCGTTGCCAGAATAGTTTCTAAGTATCTTCTCTGCGGAACAGAGGAGAGTGAAATTATACTTTACATCAGCATTTAGAACATTTTCTGTCCTCGTTTGCTGATCTGAGTGCAGTTCTGGAGGCAGCTGCAAGTCCATTTCGACCATTTTGTTTTTATTTTTTTCCCTTTTCACACTCCATTTCACAACCTTCTTCATTTTGAAATCTCTGAGCATTTGTGTTTCATCCTTCTCACTCCCGACGTGCGCATTCCTCTGCTGTGAATTTTGTCGCAGAATGTGTCTCTTGGCGGCTCTTTTTCACACATTCAACCACGCCAACATGTAACTTCATATTATTCCCAGTCTGGATTCATTTTCTTCACTTTCTTTTCTAATATATGATTTCTCTCAGCTGTAAGACTCATTTAGAGGTCACAAAGCCCTTTGTGAGTGTTGGATACACAGTAAAGACAACGGATAAATGCATATTTCTGCTGGACTAAAATACAAAAATAGTCCGCAAGTCAAGATACAAGGTGGGAATACATAAAAATGTAAAACAAAAATTAAACCCTGATTAATGCCTATACTGTATACACAAAAGTGTAGGAAAAATGTTTATGTGCTTTGAGATCTTTGCAGATATAGATGCAGGCTGCCTCTCCTCAGGTTTGAAAAGAAAATTATATCCCGCAGTAGCATCTCCGTCCAAATCTGTGTTGCAGTTATTTGGAAAATCCACAGATTTTGTTCTCAAGTTTCTATCTGAACTGCTTTCTGCCAAAGAAACGGCACCTCTGAAAGCGGCTGGCGCCAACTTCTGTGGATCATCCACTGAAGCCGAGGTACACTTCCTGGAAAGAGATGTTTCATTCCACATTCTCTTTATCTAATTATTTTATTTACGGGCGCCACAAACAAAATTCCATCTGCTTGCAAAAGAGAGACAGAAAACCTGGGGAGCGAAAGATCTTTATTCTGTTCTGTTAATCTGTGCGCGAATAAAAATCATTTTTTTTAACCAATACAAATCTGTTTCAGTGCCCTGTGAAGCTTCCTCTTATATTTTTAGTCAGGGCCATTGTATTTATCGCCTGCACCAGTGTTTGATGTTAGCTGGGGGGACAGTTGCCATGCTGCCATGTGGCGTGCTTCAACACCTCCCAGACAGCCTGCAGGGCATCAAACCATGTCTGATGGGGTGACCTGCTCAGCACCGTATGGTGCTGTGCTGTTGTAATCGCACCTGTCCGTTCCATCTCTGATCAGCCCCTGGATCAGGGGAGATAAAATCGAAACATGTTTAAGAACTCGCTTAATGGCAGGAAAGGCCTTCCTTGTCAAAACTATAGTTCAGTCATGGATCATTTCTCTTGTCTTATGTGATTAGTGTGACACATTCACTGGCAAACCTGGAGGAATGATCCAACTCGCTCATTGGTACACACAGATCAGGGAGGGGTTTGTAAATGGTTTGATTTGTAAGAAGCTGGTATGTCTAAACAGACACCAGAGTACCAGTACCAGTTTGAGGTGGTATCACAGGTAGAGTTGTAGTGTTATCAGGCAGCAATGGACAGTCAATCAAAACTGTGAGTAAAGAGCACTAGATACAGAGTATGTAGGTACAGTATTTTCTGGCGTATAAGTCGCACCTCCGTATAAGTCACATTGACCAATTTTGTCCATTAATTTGGAAAAATCCATAAACAAGTCGCACCTCCGTATAAGTCGCACCTATTATGC
>JARVLU010000599.1:22499149-22509149 GCA_031762415.1 Simpsonichthys santanae | reverse complement strand
ACAAAAATATATGGTAAATGGACTGTACAGTACTTATACAGTAGTATATCACTTTTCTATCTTATCAAGATACTCAAAGTGCTTTATATTACAATCTGTGTCCTCATTTACCCATTCATACAGCACTCTACTAGATCTATACAAAGACTAATCGGTGCTTTATCACATTCATACACTGATGAGAGACACATCAGAAGCAATGTGGGGTTCATTGTCTTGCCCAGGGACACTTCGGGATGTGACTGCTGGTGGAATCAAACCCCCATCTCCTGCATTGGAGGACGACTGTGCTAACCACTCAGCCACAGCCGCCCAATAACTTAATATCTAAAACAGCTGTAGTTTTTAAAAAAGACAAGTTGCACCCATCACTAGTGAAAGCTTTGAATTATGAACAACTAATCAAATAACCCTAATTTGAATTTAATTAATTCATAGCTGTGGACATTAAAGTTTACTTGCAGTAATCTGTTCTTAATTTGACCTTTGAAAACGACTCCAAAATAATACATTTGTTATGTTTGAGTTATTTATAAACACTTATTCACAGCTACTCCTAGATGACTTTCACATGGCTATAACAGATGAAACAAAACAGTATTTAAACTTTTTTTTAAATTTATAAAAGCCTGTCATGCACTGAAATTTGACTTTTTTAATGTTAAAAAAGACATGTTCAGCTTCGTTTGTGGAAAAAATGGCCTGCATTACCAAACATGTCAAGTTCTCCACATTTTTAAATTGAAACTGCTTTTATTTGCCTAAGGAATTATTTTTAAAGATACATTTAGTTTGTAGTGTTTATAAAAAGTGATAGCACTTTTCTGTCTGAGGACAATAAAGGAAGTGTGAAACTAGGTTAGGATATGAGAATAATCCGCATTTTCTAACACCAAAATATTTAACCTCATCAACCTGTAGATGAGCTTTGCACAGGCTTGTTGCGAGTTTCTATGTCAGTTTGTATAACGTGTCTCATAATTGTCTCCTGCAGGCAAACGGCGTTTTCAGAAACGGTTATTCTGTAACTGGACTGGTGGATACAAATGGTTGACAGCTTTGGTGCTCAGGTAAACTTGCACCAGCATTTCTAACGGTTCTGACAATTTTGGATGCTGAAATTAAAACCTTTTGAGCCGAGATAAGATGATTTCATTGTGTCTGTGTCCTGTTTTATGTTTCCGTAGCATCACTCTTGGTGGTTTTGGTGCAGACCGGTTTTATCTGGGTCAGTGGAGAGAGGGTCTGGGCAAACTGTTCAGCTTCGGCGGCCTTGGCATCTGGACTTTGATAGATGTTCTTCTAATAGGGGTCGGTTATGTGGGTCCTGCTGACGGCTCGCTGTACATCTGAAGCAAAGCTCTGGACACACTGTTGGTTTATGACCTCCTCCTCTTCTCACACTACGCTCTGCAAAGACTGAAGATCTCAGATGCTGTGTTCTTATCACGTTTGCCTGCCCTCGCTCTGCTCAACACGTCCTCATCCCATCTGCTACCAAGCAGGAAGTGTTTTCCTCTTCACGCCAGTGCAGACTCTGCCCACAGAACCTTTCAATCCATCCCAGTCACTCTGCGCCCATCTCCTGTTGAGACTGTGCAGATGGAGCTGTGCAGGAGGATGAGGAGCCAGTGATGGCGTGCATCCAGTTGGTTTTGCTTAACTAGTGGTTAGGCTCCCATCTTGCCGATTGACAGCTTTGGTTTCCTGTGGAGCGGTTCTTTCACAGACGTCCTGTCACCTTAGAGTACTTATTGCTCCTCCTTTATTACAAGCTAGATGCATCAACAAGGGTCAGGTGGTTACCATGGCTACAGAGCTTTTTATGGCAACGCCAGACAAAAGACAAGTTGAAGGGTAACGTTTATGTTCTAAAAGCATGAAAATGCTGCAGAGAATGCACTGAATTGTGTTTTTATTGATGACGGTCGCTTTTGACAACAACAACAAAAAAACTTCAATTTGCACCACCTGAAGTCAGCAGTGGAGGTCACATCTACCAGAAACCTGTCCTGTGGATTTAAAAACAAACTTTATGTCCTTTTAAAACTCATTTCAGTATCTTAGACTTAGTTTTATTGTACTGAGAGTTTGTTCTCTTGCTGTAGCTGAAAAATGAACAGCTAATCCAAAAACCTTTGTTTATGAGAGATTTCGAAACCTTTGAAAAGAGCTGTGTTAGCAAACTCCAGTGACTCTGTGGTTTTCTTGTGTTGGAGATTTTGCAGATATGTTCTCTGCCTCCGACTGCTAATCTTTTCTACACTTGGTTTGCATTGTAAAAAAAGTGACCCGTAATGTCCGTTTAGGTTTGAGACCAACCACCTTCTGTTTCCATGTTTTTGTTAAGTGTTGGTTGGTATTTATTTATGGACACTGTAAATAAACTTTTTTTTAAGTTATAAAAATAAAGTGCAACTGTACTTAACACTGCTTACAACATGAATGTATTTGTATCTTTTCGCATTTTGTGTATTTATTGTGGCAACATTGATCTGCGGTGCGGGTGCTGAGTGCTGAAAAGATATTTGTTCATTTAAAAAAGAAAAAAAAAAATTCAAGCCAAAAGCTCCAAAAATGTGACTAACATGGACTTTTTTTTTTTCTCGTTATCAGTAACATGATCGTGGAAAATGCTGTTTCTTTCAGATACTGTTGAAACTAGAGCACGGGTATCCAAACATTTTCATATGTGGGCCCAAACTATAAAGATGAAAAGTCTCGGCCACAAAAATGTGACTTTAACTCTCCACGTGAACAATATTTTGGAGAAAGGACAAATTTACTAATTTTAGTAGTAACTTACATTGTTGTAGATAAGAAAACATTTAAAAGCCTCATAAACACTAAACTTATATATTTTATTAAAAAGGATTTATTTGATTTGTTGGGTCTTGTGTTTGTTGTTTTCTTGTGTTTGTAAAGTTCGTTTTAGTTTGTTCTCAGTAACAAAAGTGTCATTTGAGTAAATGTCCTTTTAAAAGGGGGTCGATCAGCCTTTTGGACCATGGACAACCCAAAAAGGCTGATGGAAGTTCTGAACAATCTGTCACAGCTGTCAGTCGCTACAACAGATTCATAGAAGTTTTGATAGAGTTGATCAACTCGTATGTAGATGATACCATGTTATATTAATGTAAAAATGTTGATTATTTTATCATTTTTATCCTTTATTTATCCAGGTTAGTCTCATTGAGCCACGAGAACTCATTTTCATCAGCTGCAATATTTAGCCAAGTTTTATGAAATCATTATCCAAAGTCTCCTTTCTGGTAGAAATAAGTAAAGCTTTTTGGTGCATTGTACCATGAAGTGAAAATAAAAATATTATAGCCAAAGATTTGTATTTTGCTTAATGCTCATTTTGACAATACTGTATTTTTTTTTTTTCATCTGTTATCCTGTAAAAATCTAAACATATAAAAAAGGATTACTAATAAATTTGCAGAAAGTCTACATCGACCTCTTAAGCCTGCTGGACAAAACGACACCAAACTGCAACTGTGGGCCGCACTTTGGACGCCCGTGCTGCAGAGTGTTAGCCGAGGTCACAGGTCAGGACCACAACAACTTCCAGAACTTGAGTCTGAGTTTGTTCTGATTGCCAGGAGCTTGAGCTTTCCAGTGAAAAGTTGTCCGTCAGAGTTGTTCATGTCTTTTCTTTTTCTCTCAGTTTGCACAGATAGTGGTGAGAGAGGCCTATGATCCCCCTCAGGCTGTGGCAGAAGGAGGGGTTCAGGGAGGGGTTAACGTCATGGCAGGGGAACATTGTCTTCCTAATATCTGTTCGACGACCTCGAGCACAGAAACTACAGCTGACGTCAGTGAACATGGTCCTCAGTGTGACAGCTTTCACCGTCAGTCTGCTCCACCAAGTTTGGTTTACTTGTGCTCTGGTGTTACATCATAGTAAAAAAAAAAAAGCATTTCCTTTTTAGTAGGTTCCTGTAGTTCGTGTCGACTTTTCCAATTGGCTGCTTTGCTGAGGCTGCTGAAAAATGTCTCCACCCTAATTTTAGGTCCTCAGTGTTGACACCACCCACTCCGTCACTACAGCTCCCACCTACAGACTGATGCAAGTGATGAGAGCTGACTGCTCGACCGCAATGGACATGGTTACTTTTTCCATATGAAGTATTTTAATTTAGTTTGAAAAATGTTGTGTATTCCTATGTCACATTAGTATTTTGCCCAATTACATCTTTAAATGTGTACAATATTTATTTAGTTGCTTGATATATGCTTTTCAAACTGTAGGCTGGCATCATTTTATAGAATAGTAATGATATAACCCTGAATGCTGCGCACAGAAAAGCCATTAACGATCAAGATGTGATCTAATCATTTACAAATTATACAAAGAAGAAAAGTTTAGAGTAAACAAACTATCTTATGTCGGGGTTTATGGCCAAATTACAAATAATTACCAGAGCTGTGGTATTATCTCGATATTCCAATTTGATCCAATTTCAAAGCTATCTTCAGTGATTAAATAGAATTTCTTCTTTTTGAAAATACAGTAATGCTTTAATTTGGTGATACTTTCCTTCCACACGGTCATTACGCCCAAAATCAGTCTTGGGTCGTGGTCAAAGACAGACGAACTCACGACTTCGTTTTGAATTGCTAATAATGCAAAGAGGAGAACAAAAGTTTATTCATCTCCTGCTTACGCAACTCCACTTAGTCCCATCATGTCTGGGTTTAGGATCACAGCTTTGACCCCCTCAGCCCAACAAAATTATGTCTCTTCATTGTGCTCACTCCTACTGGAGTTTCTAAATCCAACAGGAAGCAGATAAACGCCAAGCTGCCACCACCTAAATTTAAAAGTCCCAGGCTCCAGCTGCGAGCTCCTTTTCTCCCACATTTAGACGGTCACTAAAGGAGAACTTGATCCCACGTGACGACATGAGAATGATTACAGTATCCATGAAGTGTTCACAACCTTTTTACCTTCGCATTTTGTTTTTACAAAACACAAGGCAATGACTGAGTGGAGTAATTATTACCAATCAGAGAGAGCCAATTAATACCAAATTGAAAACAAAGCTCTGCAACATTATCTAAATTAAAGGACCAATATGAAAATTGGCTACAAAAGAGTTTTGTTTCATAAATTACCATTACTGTAAGCTGTTGTACTGTAATCAAAGTGTGACAAGGGATTTTCACCTGTACGTGAAACAGTTACCGGCATGAAGCCATTCAAACTTTTAATGCTTAAGCATTTTTCTCTACAGCAACCCACCAAAAACACTCCCCCCGCCGCCTTCGTCAGCTGCTCCCTTCTTCAGGGGTCACTACAGTGAACTAAGTCGGCAATTATTTTTTACACCAGATGTCCTTCCTGATGGAACCAGACCCATCGAACTACTACAGCCCTCGTGTGGAGCAGAGTTGCTATCTAGGGTGCACTGTAGCAGATGATGGTTAAGAGCCTTGCTCAAGGGCCCAGAGTGGGGAAGATGAGGGTGGAAACAGGTCTAAGTTTCACCTATCCCACTCACATTTTGTCTATACCGGGAGTTGAACCAGCGATCTTTCAATCACAGGCCCCCACCTTCTCCAACCTCTGGGCCACCACTCCCAATGCAACCCATTGAAATACAGAACAATTCAGCAACAACTAAAGTCAAACCAATCCAACAGAAAGACCTGGAGGACACTCCGAAGAAAAGGTTTCAGACAAAAGCTCAATTAAATTTTAGGAAAGAAAAAAATCCATACCTTTGCTTAGCTGAAAACCAGTAAGAAAGCTAAAGTTCAACAAGTTGCAAACAGGTTGGACTACAGAAGAGCAGGGTAGGGCAAACTTATAAATCACAGACCGAATGTTCTCAAAAGGACATGCTCAATGGCACTCAAGCAGTCCAATACTTCTGATTTTTTTTTTTATTTTATCTCTGCACAGACATTCGGCATTAAAATGGGCCAAATACATTTTTTTAGTAGGGTGGTTCTCTGAAGGTTTTGGCATCAGCCTTTTCCACAATAGTTCAGCTTTTCATCTCTGGTATCACGTGCATGACGATTTTGGCAAAACTTCACTTTCAGACATTAGAAAAAGGCTTCGTCATCATGCTTGTTTTAAGTGATTAGACTGAGCCAAACACACAAAATAGTCAGAAGCAAGTTGCAATCTCAGTGATTTATTTGTACAATAGGATTCTGTGTACAAATGCCCCAGCTCAGATGTAAAAGGCAAGAACACAAGCACGTTTCCTCCCCAACCTCCATCCCTCAAACCACAGTGAGCTTAGACTGATGAGAAAAATACAAAATGAAGAGCTTAAAAAAAAAAAAAAAAAAAAAATTAAAGCAACTACCTGCAAATACAGACAGGATTTTAAAGCAAAATGATGAAAATGAAATAAAAACTTAACAAAACCCAAAAATGATGTCCAACTTCTATGGCAGTGGGGCCATTATGACCTTGGTTTAAATAGCATGCGAAAACGGTTTGACAAATACAGAAAAAGGCGTATGGTGACATCAAATCCATGTGCCTATACCGCTTAAACATCTGAACACCATCCACAAACAGGTTTTTTTTTTTTTAGATTTCACACTGTAGACAAGACGAACATAAATTTGAATTCTCTAGCTTGTCTCAAGTAGAACAAGTGTAGAGGGAAACAGGCAACACGGTCCATTTCAGCAATGGATGTTCGGTAGTTTTCTCTCAAAGCCGTAACAGTTTACATTCACTTAAAGTTCCTCATTGGTAAATCTCATGTTACCATGGTAACGCAAAATGCCGTATAAAAATATAACAAAAGACTGAAAACCGACGCACTCAACAAAAATATATACACAGTCTCAAATGCAGAAGGAAGGGGAGAGCAACAAGTTGCCAACGGATCATTTTTCTTTCTGGTGGAAACGCGCGTCGCACAGATCAAGTCTGTGTAGCGGCGCTCTTTCCTCGCTCAATGAAAGTGACTCCATGAAAGCCACGAGTTCCATCAGGACCCCTTGGCAGCCTCATGACTCCTGGCGGGAGACCATCTGCATTCTGGATCTTCCTGCCCAGCATGGGGCTGCCGACTGGACTGCTCTCCTGAGAGGCCACCTGCTTTCGCCGCTGAACCCATGGGCTCCCAGAAGGCGTGAGGCTGCTGTCTGAGGAGTAGTCTGCCCAGCGACGCCCTGCCTCAGGGCTCAGCCTGCCCTCGCTCACCAGTGGAGACTTGTGGGCATGATGGGATTTACGCTGAGGACAGGGGCTGGCACGGGGACTCGACCAGGGGCTGTTACGTGGAGATATACCAGGACTTAGATGATTGTTCTGGAAGCTGATGCCAGCAGTGGTGGGGCTTAGCTTGTTGCAGGATTGGGACTTTCTTGCCAGTCTGGGTGAGGTTGGGGTGCTCTCTGTGTCTGAGGAACTGCAGGCCGAGTCCTCCCCATGGTACTGAAGCTCTCGTACTCTGCTGTTTAGAGAGCGACTTTTGCGCATCCCCCCCTCCTCGCGAGGTCGTTCTTTGGACACCTTCTTTTTAGGCGGCTTGGTTCCAATAAGGACCACTTTCAACCCCAGCGAGCCGCTTCCTCCGTCCTCACTTCCCACCGCTTCGTTGGCTTTAACGGCAGCCTCCACCTCCTCGAACTCCACGATGGCGCACTCTTCTGTGCCTAGCTGAGTGTAGCGCCCACTCAGTCTCTTCAGGTCTGCCGGCAGGTCCTTCCCCGGCTTCAAGACTCTGACAGAAGAAATGGCACCGTATGTCCCGAACGCCTTCAGCAGCAGCTTCATCAGCTGCTCCTGCTGAGTGGCTCCACCCTCACAGCTTCCATTATCCTTTGCGAGAACAGCCAGTTCGGGCCATTTCTGCAAGTCACTCAGCAGCAGCATGCGGCTGGGCAACGACTCACTGGCAAAGACCGGCACTGCAGACTTGCGTCGCACCTTACGCCCTTCGTCGTTCAGCTCGAGTATCTTGGAGTGCTTCAGAGCGTAGGCAGTTGTTCTCCAGTCACGAGTCAAGTGTTTAACCTGCAACGAGACAACACTTGCGTTACGAAAGGGCCTTTTGAGGACCATTAGGTGGCATGATCTATGCATCAACTACAAGTCGTGTTTCATTTTGAATCAGCTGAAGTCAATATGCCACAGTGAACAAACAACTTGCTTCAGTTCAGCAAGTTTTCAGTCCACGTAAGCTCGTTTCTTTCAAAATTACTACACGGTTGAGTTATTGTGGCATGAAATGAACAAACAATGAGCCAACAGATCTTATGCATGAGCCTGAAGTAGCACCTGCTGTTGTGAATCAGTGCGAGATCATTATAAACAGCTAGTTGTGCCGACACTAGAAACATTCAGTCATTGCTACTCTAATCTTAGCCCGTCCCTGGAAAGTTACAATAAATATATAAACTATTCAGATTTTAGTTTTAAAACTGTAGTTTCTACTGAACTAGAAAGTTTCTGGAGAAATGTTGACGGGACTCATTCAATCATGCAACCTTTATTTAAACAGGCTAGCCTCATTGAGACACAGGGACTCCTTTCCAAGAGGGGCCTGTTTCAGACAGAACATTAAGAGTACAGACATCAAAACAACAATAAACTAAAGTCAAAATGCAGTTATAGTATAACAAGTCAGGGTGCTGTAAAACGGTGAAATAAAGAACATACTTGCTTTGATTTTTCTATTGACATCATTTACCAGGCTGCTGCCAATTTAAAAATATTTTTTTATTTGACAGTACTATGCATTGAGGTTCGCTTTCAGCTACCACTATACCAAATTTCAGCTGATTATTGTTTTTTTTTTTGTTTGTTTTTAGCCAAGGCAGCCATCTTGGATTTTTGATTTGGATTCAGTATATGATAAGGAACATTCTCAGCTGTAACCTCACCCAATTTCAGATCCATGTGCGCAACAATGACTGAGTTAAAGCCATTTAAAAGTAGCAATGGCAGCCATCTTGGATTTTTGATTTTGATGCAGCATTTGATGCAATGGTTCTCAGCCATCACCAAATTTCAGCTTAATCTCTAAAATCATCTGTTTTATAGCATTTCCTTTTTGCTCAGGTGGCCATCTTGGATTTTCAGTTTATATTGTGGTTGGAGCCCGTTCTGCTGGTTCTCTGCTTAGAAACACCCGGACATTTTTAAAAAGTGCATACTTTGCCTGCAGTGCAGAATGCAGCATATGGAATGTACCCTAATTTAGACCATTGTAGCTTTGTGGGAAATTTGCCTTCGCATGTCAGCTATTCAGAAAGTTTCGTGCCGTGCTTGCACCCAAGTGACCGGCAGCCATGGTTACCTTTTTGAATGAGGTCAGCAGCTTGACGCTAACAAACCCGAGTTTGTTGCGTCGGACGTGTTTAAGCAGGAAGGCGTCGTGCTCCAGGTTCTCGTCAGATAGGTAGAACTCGATCTGAGCCACCAGCTTTTGGATGAGCTCTGGATCTGGGGGCTGCCAGCTCTCCTCCTCCTCCAGCTCTCCTCCACTGGTGCCTGCACCGCTGTGTGTGGGAAGAGAACGTGGTCAGCACAGACTCCTTTTGTAGTGGTGAAGCTGAATATTTTATCCTATAAAGAGCCAACATTACAACTGTTGCATTTATTTTTCAGTGCTCATTAATACAATAAGCCAGAGGCTTACAAAGTGCTGGCAGAGACTATAATCCTCATTCTGCCATCTCCCTTACACATCACGTCTGCCTGCTCGCCGCCTCTAAGATGTTTCCTCGCCACCATCAACAAACTGGGTCTGTGGCCACAGCCCCTGCTCCTCAGTGTCCACCATCCTGAGGCTGCGGAGGCCTCACCATCAGAAAGGTGCAGAGTCAGACTCTCCCTTCCACAAAGAACATGGCAACTCAAAAACAAACCTCACAATTGACGAGAATGTATTGCGTTAATCAAAAGCTCAAAACTTACCTGGCACCTGCTTAGTTAAGTTTGTAAACCTGCACAGTCAGGAGCTTTAAACAGTAAAGATTTGAATGAAATTTGTGGATGACTCATCACCCGTCC